>CAUYQV010186750.1:0-20699 GCA_963574575.1 Galagoides demidoff | reverse complement strand
CGCCTGTGGTCCCAGCTACTTGGGAGGCGGAGGCAGGAGACTCGCTTGAGCCCAGGAGTTGGAGGTTGCTATGAGCTGTGATGCCATGGCACTCTACCCAGGGGGATAGCTTGAGGCTCTGTCTCAAAAAAAAAAAAAGTTCCTTCTTTCTTCCTCTTTCAAGATTTTCTCTTATCTTTTGACAATTGGATTATAATATGTCTCAGTGTGGATGACTTCCCATTTATCCTTATTAAAGTTGCTTGAGATAATTGGATGTATAGATTCACGTCTTTCATCAAACTTGAGAAGATTTTGGCCATTATTTCTTCCAAGTATTTTTTTCTGCCTCTTTCTCTTTTCCTTCTGTAACATCCATTACACATATGCTGCCATGTTTGATAGTGTACCGGGGTCTCTTTGACTTATGTTCATTTTTCTTTCTACTCTTTAGACAGAATGTTTTCAATTGACTTATCTTCAAGTTTACTGATCCATTCTTCTGCTGCTCAAATTTTTTATAAAACCCTCTAGTAAATTTTTCATTTTAATTATTGCACTTTTCAGCCTCAGAGTTTTTGTTTCATTACTTTTTACATTTTCTGCCTTTTTAATGATATTCTTCTCTATTTATGGAGGCATAATTCTCCTGGCTCCCTCTATTTCTCTGCCTAGGGTTTCTTTTAGCTCTTTGAGCATATTTAAAATAGCTGATAAAAATATTTGTTTAGTAAGTCTAACATCTCTATTTCCTCAGGGACCATTTATGTTCATTTCTTCTATGAATGGGCCATACTTCCTTTTTTTTTTCATGTTTTATAATTTTTTTTGTTTGTAATTATTTTGAAATTTATAAACTGTTACTCTATACATCAGATTATTCCCCCTTCTCAGGGTTTGTTTTTGTTATTCCCTGTGGGCTCTAGCTGTTTGTTTAGTGACCCTCCTAAGCTATTTTTATAAACACTATATTCTTTGTTATGTGCAACCTCTGAAGTCTGTTTCTTTAGCCTGTGTTCATGTTTCCCTGAATGCCAGGAACCCTCAAAAGAAAAGAAATAGGAAAGCTCTCCTAATCTTTGCAGATTGGTTGCATGTTGAAGTGCTCCTTCAACACTCAGCCTTCACTTCCTGTTCAATCCAGAGTTCAGAGGTGAAACCTTAGGTCTTTTCTGAGCACATGCTCTTCCCTAGCCATGTATATGGCTTTCTAAATTGTCTGGTACACAGGGATGATTTTCAATTCCCTAATTTTCCAAAGAAACTTTCCCAGGTTTTCTTCCCACGCTTTCTGTGCCTCTGTTGTTTGCCTTCACTATAACTCTTTGCTCCAGGCAGTAGTAGTTGTCCATTTGCCTTACAAAGTTTTTGAGGAACACCTTCTAATAGCCATTTTTCTGCCCTGACTTAGTTTCAAGTTAGGCAAAACAAATGTAGGCATGTACCTTATCTCAATCCTTCAGGTAGCCCACAGACAAATTAGAACAGACAAACATAGTTCTTTAAGAATAAGGTCTGCTCTGTTCCCTCTCCAGCCAGGGGTTGAGAACATGGGCTGCCACCTTCAAAACCACCACCAAGCCAAGGAGGTGGGTTAGACAAGGGTAAATAATTTCTGCCCGTTTTAGGTGGCCTCTTTCTTGATTCAGCATTTTTCTTTTCCTTTGGAAGAAAATCATTTTATTCTAGTTACTTCACAAATAATATCACAACAACAGCTGGTTTAAGGAGGCCACACCAACATCTGCCCCCAATCCTTTACCATCTCAGTGAACTTCTACACACTAAGAACACCTTCTTCCACTACAATTCTAAAGAAAGGAAACTATTAATAACAGGAGAGGTTTAACTTATGGTTTTACCCTTTATACTTTCATTATCAATTACATTTTCATGCTAAATTAACTTGGTCTTGAAAGGCGATTTTCCTTTCCTTCAATTTGTACTTCTTGATTAGGATAACCCATTTGCAAGTTTGGATTGTTTCAGCACCTCATTGAATCCCTCATTGTCTGTCAGTCTGGTTCTGGGCACATTTCAAAAACTGTTTCATCTCAGAGAAGCAAGGGCTGACCTGCTGCTGCTGTGCTGGCTGGCTGCCGAGAGGCTCCTGGTAAAGTGATGTCAGTGTTTGAGGGCTCAGCATCACGTCCTCCACTGAAGCCCTCAGTGATGGCATGACCCAGAATGTGCCCAACTGCAGAGCCCACAGCCACACCAGCTGCAATAGTTGCCATTTGGGCCATCAGACCAGGCTGCCGGGGTGCAGCAGCAAGTGAGCCAACTGCAGATGGTGGGGCTGCTACAGGTAGCTGAGCTGCTGCTGCTGGCCTGGGTGCAGTTCTCATCTGAGGTGACCGCTGGCCGGAGGGGCCATGCAGGAGGTGTGGCTTCGGCTTCCACGCAGCATTACAAGTGTGCAGAGGATCAGCATCTAGAACTTCAGCATTTTTCTAGTTACTACAAACCTTTAACTATTTCCCAGAGTTCTGATGGAGTTGATTTTGACAGTTTTTGTTTGACTGTTTTTGGTGATTCTGCAGATCAAAAAGCCCTAGAAGCTACATGATTTGATTTTTACATTTAGATCTCTGTTTTATATGGAGTTTATCCTGGTATATAAAGTATGCATTCAATTTTAATTTTTGTCAAATGGCTGCTTAGTTGTCCCATGTTCATTTATTAAAAAGTCTTTCAATCAGTATTTTGAAATGCTAATTTTGTCTATTTCTAGATTTTCTACTTTGTTTCTTTGGGCCTTCTATCTATTCATGTACTATTACTACAAGTTTGTGTGGTAGAAATTTTAAACTGTGGTGGGGCTAGTATTCTCTCATTCCTCCTCTTTTACGGGTTTTCTTCACTATGCTTGCTGTTTATTTTTCAGTAAGAATTTTTGAATTGATTTGTTTTATTTTAGAAAAACAATAGTATTTTTACTGGGATCACATTAAACTTATAAATTACCTTGGAAGGAATGATATTTCTGTCATGTTTAATTGGCCTATATAATTATACTTTTTTTTTTGGAGACAGAGTCTCACTTTGTCACCCCTGGTAGAGTGCTGTGGCACCATAGCTCACAGCAAACTCAAACTCTTGGGCTTGAGCAATCCTCTTGCCTCAGCCTCCTAAGCAGCTAGGAATATAGGCACCCACCAAAATGCCCGGAAATTTTTAGAGACAGGGTCTTGCTCTTACTCAGGCTGCTCTCACATCCTGAGCTTAAGTAGTCTACTGGCCTCAGCCTCCTAGAGTGCTAGGATTATAGGAGTGAGCCATATACATTTTTTTCAAGTTTACTTTTGTGTCTTTGTGAAATGTTTTATCTTTTTATTGCTTTCTCATATTCTAGGAGCCATGGGATTAGGGGCAGAGATGGAGTACAACGTAAGAGTATCCTCCATACCTGCAGATGCCTGTGCCTGGGCATCAGTGTGGCGCTGGCAGACTCTACTCAAAAATTCACTCACTTGACGCAGGGAAAGGGCATTATGCAGTGTTTCCAGGGGGTAGATGGTAGGCACCATGGAGCACCCTTCAAATCCTGCTAGAAAAGAGATGGGCAAAGTCAATGTTATTTCTGCCATATATACCACAACTGGCAGAGGAAGCATGGAGAATCCCTGAGAGCCATCAGGAGAGTCCGTGGCTTTTGGAGTGTGGGATATCCAAGATTCTCAGGAGAGGAAACTCTTTATTTCCCCTAGGGTAATCTCTCACCTCCAGATTTCTTAAAATGTCTACCTGCTAAGCCCTCCAGGTGAAGCAAATCACCTCTCATCCTACCTAGGGAGAGCCTGTAATATCCCATGGAAAAATCAACAGAATCCAGTAGGGTAAGCACCAACATTGCACTTGAGATTTCTGGGGGAATAAAACAAGGATCCAGAGGTAAGGGGTGAAACTGTAGATCTAACATGAGGTAGGGAGGTCAGAGAGCTGGGAGGAAATAGCAGATTTCAGGTATCATGAACATGAAAATTAAGATTAAGGGAGAGGGCATGGAATCTGAGGAAGGGTTCATGCAAATTTAGGATGTGGGTAGGAAGGCTAGAATACTTGGATGCAAATTGGAGGGCATGCAATGCACATGAAGCTCAGCCCAGGAAAACGACATGCATGAATAGGATGGGGGATGGAAGTTCTTTCTTGGTCATTTCCATCACATCAATGCTTCTCCCTCCTGATCTACTGGAAGACCCCAGACTTGCTAGGAACTCTCTACTCTATCAGGAAAAGAAGGCAATCGCCCTAGAAAAAAAAGAGTAAGTACTGATTCTCTCCTCTAAACATAACAATTCCAATGTAGTTTTACCAGTTCAGGTAGGGTCAAAGGTAAACCTAAATGTACAACCCTAACCCCAGGGACTGTTGATGGAAAAAAATGTTCCCATTGGAGGATTAAGAAATACACATCCTGACCACTTTCTCAGTCCCCAATTTTTCTTATGCCTCTTCTACATCTCCATAAAGGGACTAAAGGTAGACAAGACATCAATGTCTAAGCAAGACTTAGCTTCCTGTTCACCAATGACTAAGGTCCATAATTCAAAGGAATCATACCTGACCATCTTCTAACCTCTGGCCCTTATTTGCCTCAAGAATTCAATTGAGGTCTCTCTGCCTCAACTTCCCCCTATAATCTAGTGGCAGGAGGGCAGGAGAGGTACAGCCTTTAGCTCCTCAGAGCATCTAGAAAAACATTTGAATGTGAAGATGGTGGGAGTACAGGGTTAAAGAGATAAGAACATAATCTGAGGCAAGAGATCGCTCCTGTACTGAATAGAATTGGAGAATGAGTAACATTAGGGGGGCAGTGAGAAAGGAGAATAGAAAAGGGGTTAGCAGCCAATGCTACAGCTACCAGGCAGTCTGGCCCCCATCCCATCCAAGCGACTAAATGCAAGTCACATAACCTTAGGGAAAATAGGAGAAAGAAATAGGTGGGCTCTCCTGCCAGAAGTGCAATAAGCAAAGCAGTCAGTCCCAGCCAGGGTAGGGGCAGCAGCCAGCTTGGCAGCAGGGGTACCGTAGAGGCACTCGGGGTCATCCTGGCCTGAGCGCAGCCAGTTCCGGAAGAGGCGCAGGTGGTAGGAGCACTGGTGCAGGTGATGCGCCAGCGTGGCATCCAAGGAGACTGGCCGGCCCCCTGTGCAGTCAGAAGAAAAACTGCGCAGCAACCGGACCACAGGGTGCTGGTCATCCAGCAGCTCTGGAGGGGGTGAGGGGATCACAGCAGGAAGCACAAAGATAAAAAGAAGAGGGAGAGACAATGAGGGGGCACTGACTGGCACAAGCATTACTGGGAGGTAGGGGCACTCAGATCCAAAGTGAGCTAAGAGAGAAGCAGAGATGGTCGGAGCCACTGGGCATCTCTTGCAGGGAAGAAGAATATTGGCATCACACGGTGTGTCTAAAAGAAGAGCCTAGTGAGACCTTATCATATAGCAATGCCCTTCCCTTCTTCCTAAAGCACAATCATTCAGCGCTTGCAGAGAGCAGTCACATCATTCTAGACAGGGATGAGGTGGCTGTTCTGTGACTGAGAGCCTTGATTAGTCATTCTAGTGATCATTCTTGGACAAACCCTCCCTGATCATTCTTGGACAAATCCTATTTAGGTCTTGCTTTTCAGACACATGAATTTATGAAGTTTGGATCAAGACAGAAAGGATTCAAAGTCACTCAGAGATGAGGGTCAAGAATGATGTTGAAGCTGGGTGCAGTGGCTCATGCCTGTAATCCTAGCACTCTGGGAGGCTGAGGTGGAGGATCAATTAAAGTCAGGAGTTCAAGAACACCCTGAGCAAAAGAGGGATCCTGGCTCAACCAAAACTAGAAAAAATTAGCCAAGTGTGGTGGTGGGCACCTATACTCCCAGCTACTTGGGAGGCTGAGGTAGCAGGACTGCTTGAGCCCAGGAGTTTGAGGTTACAGTGAACTATGATGACAACACTGCATTCTAGCCAGCATGACAGAGCAAGACCTTCTCTCAAGAAATTTTAAAAAAAGAATAGCATTAGGTATTAAGACAGTCTAAAGTTTAAAAAGGCTCCTAAAGAGGTTCAAGATAGGACTTTTGGCCCAGACTCTAAGATAGCCATAGATAGGGCTGGTGCTAGGCAGCTGGTACAGGAGACTGGCAGGAAACCAGATATAGGACTCTTTCAAAGCAGTGCATATAAAAAATGGAATTAATATGTAAAAATGCTAATATTGGTTAATTATCCTTTACCTTACTCTTGTTTAAATAAACATATTTTTTAAAATATATAGATTTATGTAGTATATCCATTACAGAAGCTAAAAGTTACATAACTTCACATTTTCTTCCCACTATTGCTGAGTCTAACTGCACTTTGTTCAGCTGCTGAGTAGAAAAGCGTTGATTTTAACCCCTCATTGTAGTTGCTTGGCAAACTTTGAGATGCCTGCAATTCAACCACAAAAGGTTGAATGAAAGCAGTGAAAGGCATGTGGAGGGTGGGGGTGTAAAGGAAACAGTAGGGAAGGATTTGGGGGAAAAGGTAAGATGTGGTGGGAGGATGGGTAAGAACTAGAGTGCAGGGTGTTGGTGTAGAGAAGGTAGGATTAAGGAAACTAAGGATGACTGCTCAGAACTCCCAGATCAGAACTGGCTCCACAGGGTGATCCCATGAGACAGCAGTTTTCAGAGTCCTTAGTTTAAAGGTCAGGAAAAGTTTCAGTTCTACCCAGACTAGTCCTGGGAGCACTAACTGGTTCAACAGTCACACGGTCACCTGGGTCCCTAGAAGATAACAGTCTTTTTTTTTTTTGAGACGGAGCCTCAAGCTATCCCCCTGGGTAGAGTGCAATGGCATCACAGCTCATAGCAACCTCCAACTCCTGGGCTCAAGCGAGTCTCCTGCCTCAGCCTCCCAAGTAGCTGGGACCACAGGCGCCCACCACAACGCCCGGCCATTTTTTTTTTTTTTGGTTGCAGCCATCATTGTTGTTTGGCGGGCCCTGGCTGGGGATTCGAACCCGCCACCTTAGGTATATGTGGCTGGCACCTTAGCCGATTGAGCCACAGGCGCCGAGCTGAAGATAACAGTCTTGACGAACCAAATCGGCATACTCCAACATTCCAGATGAGGGTGAGCCACAGTCTCTTTTCCACTTTATTAATTTACTATGGTGAGTTCGGCATGCAGTTTAGTAACAGGCCATTCCACTCGTGTGCTGAATATAGTCACAGCATGTGACAGAAGCTTATCAGGAACAGAGGCAGGGATGAACTGAGGGCTATCCTCCCAGCAAAGTATGGAGAAAGCATTACCTTGCTTCTGTTCTGAAGCCAGGCCCACTTTTTCCAGCTGCTATGTCAAAGCCAGACATCACAGCAAGGAGAGGGTGATGATGGGACAGTAGATTGGCACATTACTATGACTAATCTGGCACAAGCAATTACAGACAGAGCATACACTCTGTAATTGCTGGGTCAGTCAAGCAAGATCTTGGCTATGGCGTAGAGCCCACATATTGTCCTGAGGGCCAAATTAAATCTATACGGTCTTCCTCAGCAAGAGATACATAGCTGCAAACTTCTGTTTGTCAACAGGTAGATCCCAGATTCTGGTTTCTTAAGCAGGTTAGCCTCCATGCTCAGCACAAGAAAAACAAAAGAGGCCAGAAGACCCCTGGGAAAGTGTGCAGTGTTGGAAGAGATCTTGATTTGTTCTCTACCCTATATCTGAATTCTCCTTTCTTCCTCTCATCCTTTTAGCAGAATTAATTCTTCTTTTCTTCAACTGGTAAAGCTGCTAACCAAGGCTTCAGGGAACTGGAGGCATATAGGTTTGTGAATCTGTTTTATGGACGCTAAGAAACTAGGAGACATGTGATTTAGCTCTGATATTAGAGGCCCAAGTTCCTTGTACTATATTATAAACCCTAAGTCCAAGTCTGATACCATTAGTGCATTAGGCTCTACTCTGGAGATGTCTATGGCACATGAAGGCCAGAAAAGCATGAAACTGAGTAGGCATAGCCATGGCTCTCTGAATGGGGACTCCTGCCACAGGCACAAATAGGAGTCAGGAGGCAGGGATAAACCAAGGAAGGATAGGCTAGTCCACCAAGGGCTAAAGTCCAGTAGCTGCCACTGGCTAGGGAGCAGAAGAGGAGCACACAGATAGAGGTTTTCTAACCAAGAAGTCACACTAATTTTACCTTCCTCTGAGAGTCTTTGCTCTTGGGCAGAAGAAAACCATGTCAAATAAAACTGGATTTACCTTGAAGATAAAATACAATGCAGACAGGAAACTAAGGATATAAAGGACAAAAACCTCAACAGAGAATGAGCCCTGGGTTCTTCTGTTATAGGTACAAAGACCGCAGCCCCTCAGTGTTTGTTTTACACAGATCTCCAAACTCTTCGACCTTAGTGTGGGCAGACCCAGTTCTTCCATATTCTTAAAATATTATTCATTCCTAAGTTCCCCAGAATCTACAGCAGACATCGCAACTCTTCACTCCAAGCTTCTCTAAGACAGATTTGCCACAAGGCTGGTGCCACACAGAAGCTACATTTAAAAACTCAAGGCACAGTCCTTTATTCTTTATCTACTACCTCCTACTCCTTTCTTTTTCTTTTTTATCCCAAAGCAATCTGGGCTCTCATTTTCTGGGCCCCAGGCACTAAGTTAGTAATAACATAAAGCAAATGTCAGGAGCACAAGAGCCACATAAAATACACACAATGGCAAGAGATAGAAATATGGAGATGGGAAACTATATATTTAAGACCAATGCCCTTATAAGTAGGCTGGGAGCTGGGTACTATAGCATTGCTCCAAAAGAGGAACAAACTAGTCATCCACCCCAACAAAAGAGCTGGAAAAAAAACAGAAAGATCAAAATTATATAAGCTGAGGAGTTTGGGGTGGGGGACAGGAGGTGGAGAAGAAATGGGACTGATCTAGGAAATACTATTCTCATCCTAAGAAGGGGAATCATTATCATGTCTATACAAAGCCCAGCAGTCATGAGATAGGAAAGGGAGAGGTTTAATCAATGTTGTGGTGGAGATACTGACAAGAGTGATGTAATGGTGATGATGGTGATTATGAAATTAAGACCCTGAGTTGCCACAGGGACAGGGCAGCCAGGCTTCAGCCAAGGCCAAGGCTGACACAAAGGAAATGTCCTGTCACACTTAGTGAGTGGCTCATTCAGAGACAGCAGGGTGTAAACACAGTGGAAGGAGAGGCAGAGTCAGTGTCAGAAATCAAAGGTTAAGTGTCTGGAGGTGACATGGTGAGGAGGAATGACACTGAGTCAGAAGCAAACGTACCGTTAGTCGGATGCTTTGCAAACGACACAGAAAATCGTTTTACGGCCGGGACAAACAAGAGCTCTGGGGAGAAAAGACATCGTGGGGATTATACCCACCCCTGTCCCAACCCTCTGCTCTGAAATTTGCCCATAATAGACTCTGTTTTTACCGTTAGTTATATGATCTGCTGCCATCCCCACCCGTTAGAATCCTGACTAACACATTTCATTTTCCTTTGAAATAATCTCTTAGGAATCTATGTGTCATCTCTACCACAACACAGCCCCACAAACAACCCTAATTTTACCACCACATCCTCTTTCTGTCATTTGAAATAAAATCTGCATAGATATTTTCATCCCTTCCCCCAATCTCTTTCCATATCATCTTCTCTGCCTTAGCTTAGCAATTTTCCCAACTCTAAAACTGACGTACGGGATTTTAATCAAGGCTCCACTGCATTCTTCCTGACCATAGATCATCCTCCTTGGTCCTTACCCCTATAGGCCAGAATCTAGGAAAGAGTACAAACTGATGCAGCAGGACTGTATGAGATTATGGAGGGATAAACATAAATAAGTCATATTTGTATGGCAAGAGGGAATGCAAATGGAGGGGTGGAAGGGATCCTGGGTCCTTCTCTAGTATTGATGAAGGAAACTTGTTATAAGGCCAGTGTCAGTGCCATCTTAAGCATGAATAGTTCTTGAGCTGTGTCCTTGCTGGGAGACAAGTGAAGATAAGAGGTGCCCCCCACAAAACCCACCCACATACCATCTCGGTGCTTCAGACTGGCAGGTGGTAGCTTTTTGCCATGGCTGCGGGCGTAGTCCTGAAGATTCGGGGCGCTGGAGGAGCCACCCAGCACTGTGGTGCTGAACAGCCCTGTGCACTGTGAGCCTGCAAGGCCGGGAGGGCATTAGTAGCCACACAAAGCTGCAACTACCACACAAAATTACACACAACTTCACATGACAACATCAAGACACACACACACAGCCATTCAGAGCCAACACCATATGGCCATTCAACATAACCACAAAAAGCTTTCACTACTGTCCATAGCCACACTGGGCAAGCAAAGTGGGGATTCTCTTGAAGATCTACACAGCAGAGACAAAAGGCCACTACAAATGCAGAGTTAGTCATATTAGGGGATTTAAAGCTACTGAATGGGATAGACTGTGCTCCCCAAGTGGCTCTCAGAAATGCTAAAAGAAGTGATAGATTCCTCTAGAGTCCCCCTAGATTTAACTCAGTGCCCCCTACCGTGGATATATAATTTAAGAAACCCAGAAATCTAGTCCCTTATAGGTTTGAAAGGAGAGAGCTTTGATTGAAGTTGGAGACTGGGTTCTGAGCACTCAGTTGGTATCCTTTCAGTTCTTCCTAAATTCTTCATTCCAGTGTTCCTTCCCCTTAGGCCTTTTCCCTTTCCCAAGAATTAAAGTATGAGACTTGTATACTCTGAGACTGTACAACTCAACCTTCTCATTTTAGAGATGAGGAAACTGAGATCCAAAAGGGATCTCATTTGCTCAGGGTCACATAGTTTGTTAGAAGATGAGTGGGGCTGGAATCCAGGTCTCCTGACTCTGAGGACCAACTGAATTTAGTTAGATAAAAAATAATTATTTAATATTTTCTCATTATTTTCAAAGTTTCTGAAGTCGAGATGCTATGTGAAGAGTCAGTTGATTCTAAGTCCAGCATGCCTAGTAGGTGCTGAGCACCCTACTAAGAAGAAAAGCAGGCTCAGTACCTATAGCTCAGTGGCTGGGGCGCTGGCCACATAAACCAGGGCTGATGGGTTTGAACCCAGCCTGGGCCTGCCCAACAACCATAAGAACTACATCAAAAAAATAGCCGGGCATTGTGGCAGACGCCTGTAGCCCCAGCTGCTTGGGAGGCTGAGGCAAGAGAATGGCTTAAGCACAAGAGTTTGAGGTTGTATGAGGTTGTATGACACCACAGCACTCTACTGAGGGCCACATAGTGAGATGCTGTCTCTAAAAAAAACAAGTCAGGAAACAACAACAAAACAGATACATTTTTCCTGCTCTCAAAAGTTTATTGTCTTATAAGACTATGCTCAAAGTCAGATGTACACACACATAAGTTCAAAGAAAGTAAAAAGAACTCTATTGCTGGTCAGAGAAGTAAATAAAATTCGAAAAATCTCTAAAAAAAAAAAAAATCAGGCCAATCACTGTCCCCGGTATCTCATTTAGAGTAGGATTGGGACTCCATGGTCCCTTCTACTACAGAAGGCAAGACTGACACCCAAGTTCCCAGGATTTGCCCCTCTACTTAAAAACCCATCTTAGGCAAATCATTGGGTTTGACATAGGGCTGAACATTTATTAGAGAGATGGACAGTAGAAAGGAGGTCAGTTTCCTTTGTGCCCACAAAGAAAACACCATGGTTACAGTGTTCAGGGGTCCCAGGATTTCAGGGTTACCAGAGCAATCAGGAAGCGCAGATGGCTAAGATCTCCACCCTAGAATTCAAGACCTCTCCTTCTCCACAGCAGCTTCCTCAACCTTTCATGCTCAAATGGGCTCTGGATTGAGGTTCCAGAGAGTAATAAGGGTTGCTAAATATGTGTTCTTTTCTTCAGAAAAGCTAAAACTAGCTGGCTGTATCCCAGACCACCCCAAGCTTTGTCCTACATTTACTTCCTCCACTGAATAATTTTCTAGTACAGTCGTGCCAACCCTGTTCTGCCCAGTCCTCAGATCATCTCGGGGGGTGGTCTCTACCTTACCACTACCATCTGTCAACCAGTCCTATGTACATATCTGTGTCTTATTTTTGAAAGCACTCCCACTTAACTGGGCCAGATGCACCAACCCTCTTCCCAGCCTATCTGAAACCTATTCTTTACTGGGACTTCGGGGAAGAAAAGTCCATATCACAGATCTACATATTTATCATTTATTTCCCATGCCCCAGACCATTGTCCTTATTTTGTGGATCTAGAAGGCAAACTACTCTCACAAAATTAGCCTAGAAAGTAATCAAAACCTTTCTTCCCCCTTGCTGGCCCAAAAGCTGAACATTTGGGGGCCAAGAAATTGTGTGCCAAGGACAAAGGTAAAAGAAAAATGAGAGGAACTAAATAGAGAAAATAACAAGATACCAAGAGCCAGGGGACGGAGTCCAGACCCCACACAATCTTCTCTCACCTCCAGTTCTTCCAGGTCTAGTTACTGGCTCACAAGGCACTGCGCTCAGAGAGAGTCCCTCCCAAGAACCACCCTCCTTCCCCAAAACCACAATACCCCCTGAAGTGTGGTCCTTCCTTCCATCTGTGTTCTCAGAAAAGGTTGAATAATGTTCTCCACATCTCTCCAGGGACCCAAAAATCAAGAGCTATTCCTTCAAAGTCCTAAGAGAAGCCTCTGCCCACTACTCTAGTCTCAAATTTGCCCCTCAATTTTCCAGAAGGAAGGGGGAAAAGTTACAGGATTAGGAGAGGACAGAGGAGAGGGACTGGTGATACAAGAGGCCAGTGCAGAGATGTGAAAAACATAGATTTCAGAAGAAGACATGGCGCAAGTTCTCCAAATGAGGAATATGACATTTATGGGGGTCACAAGTACCTCTGTTTATAGCTCTGTCTCTGATGACTCTGAAGGCTCAGAGTCTCCATGGCCCCTTAAGGTCTGGGCTAGACTGGAGGGACAGATAAGGAATGAGAGGGAAAGCCAGAAAAATGCTCTTCAGCCAGGGAAATGGGGGTTAATATAGAAAACCTTGAAAACAATCATCTGAGATCTGAGTTCATTCCTAACTATGGCTTCTCCCACTTCATCCTGCCTAGCCTGACATGACAGTCCACTCACTGTACGGTCCCAACTCCCATGACAAAGTTTTCCCACAATAAAACTCTGAAGAACAGACACTCTTTCCAACAACAGGTAAGAAATGTTGGAAAACCATACCTAGGCCACTCTGCTTCATCTCCGTGGGTGGCCGTGAAGATGAGAAGAGCCGGTAGCCACCAGGCCTTGAGGATGAAGTTTCAGAAAGAACCTGTAGAATAAGAACTTTATTTTAATCATTTTGTTACCTCAATACCGAAGAATAAAACCCAGGTCCTGAAATCGTGCCCCTATAAAGCCAAGCAGTGTCAGAAAGTTTGGAAGAATCAAAGGATTTATGGGGGAAGAGTGACAAAAAGGGAACAGAGAGTACACTATGTGGAGGGAACTGTCCAGGGGATACGTCTATACCAAAGGCACTTCTATTTCCAAGATGCATGTTCCCATATCTGTCCTGTTCCAAATCTGAGAAATCATTTTCAACCACTCCTATGTCTCACCAGAGTGGGGTTCTCTAATCTTATCCGTCTCTCTCCAGGACTCAGAAAGCCAATCCCAATGGCTAAGTCACCAATAAGGTATAAAATCTCTGGCCACCCTCTCTTCTTTCCATGACATAGCTGTAGCTACTGTAACCATACTAAGTTTCTTATCTGAACCAAGAAGTCCTTCCCTCCAACTGTCTCCCTCCTGGACACATGAAACAGATTTTTTTTTTTTGAGACAGCTTTACTATGTCACCCTTGGTAGAGTGCCATTGAGTCACAGCTCACAGCAACCTCAAACTCTTGGGCTTACTTGATTCTCTTGCCTCAGCCTCCCAAGTAGCTGGGACTACAGGTGCCCACTACAATGCCCAGCTATTCTTTTGTTGTGGTGGTTGTGGTTGTTCTTGTTGTTTAGCAGGCCCTAGGCCAAGTTTGAACCCATCAGCCCAGTGTATGTGACTAGCGCCCTAGCTGCTGAGCTACAGGAACTGAGCCATGAAACAGAATTTGTAAAATGCCCATGGGGGCCCAATCACACACACCCCCAACATATACACATCCCATCTAGATAGTGTTCTGAGTCCCTAGATTCCAAAAGGCAAAGATAGAAAGCAGGAAAGGAAGGTGAGGTAGGGAGGGACACCTGTGTGCAGGACACCTGTGCCAGGTGAGTGGTGGACTCAACCTGGGGCTGTATGCCGATGTCTAGGGAAGGCCGGGGGAGGTCTCCTGACCTCCGGCGGCGCCGTCCCCGCAAGGGGATCAGGTCCAGGTTCCCCGTGCACTGCATATTCATGACCTGCAATCACATCAGGTAGAAAGCCGGTCACGGCTCCTTTAATTCCCAGCCACCCAAAGTCCCAGTGTCCATAGGGCAGAGCTAGTTATAAGGCTGGAGAGGATGACCAGCTGGAGCACAGCTCTATAAAGATCACAGGTTTTGTAATCTAAAACAGTTCAAAAATATGCAATGACAAGAGAGGAGGAAAAGGGATCGGGGGAAGGATGTAGCTGATAATGGTATGAGTGTGTAAAGGCTATGCTTGCAGAGCAAGGAGAGGACCTTAATAGCCAGAAAAATGCTCTTCAGCCAGGGAAATGGGGGTTATATATAGAAAACCTTGAAAACAATCACCCAAGATCTGAGTTCATACCTAACTATGGTTTCTCCCACTTCATCCTGCCTACCCTGACCTGACAGTCTACTCACTGTATGGTCCCAACTCCCATGACATCCTGCCTACCCTGACCTGACAGGTATTTTCAGCCTATAATACTATAAGGCTATGTGACCACAGAACAGAGAGAAGACTTTCTTACAAAGCTGAGGCGCATATCTTAAGCAACCATCCTATGCCAGGGTCTGAACAGCACTAGTAACTAAAAGGAAGGAATGTGATTTCAACAGGAAGCTAGCCTGAGAGAAAGAAGCCAAATACACCGAGTCTGATAGATGACATAGAGACCTCTTCTCTGCATTACGTCTTCTGACTGCAAAAACCAGAAGAAAAACCGAGGTCAAGCACAACAGTGCCAGAGAGACTAGCAGAACAGGAACAGGGAGGACATGTGGATAAGAAGAAACAGCTTACTGATGGAAGATTATGTGTCAGTTTCACACAGGTCTGTAGGGTAACAGAGTACCATGAATACCAAGTGATAGCTATACCACAAAGAGAAAATAATGCATATTTCACCTAAAGAAACTCTGTATTCACAATGTCAATTTCATCTTAAAGTGATCAAGAAGTGGCTCGGTGCCTGTGGCTCAATCAGCTAAGGCGCCAGCCACGTACACCTAAGGTGACAGGTTCAAATCCCCAGCCCGGGCCCGCCAAACAACAATGATGGCTGCAACCAAAAAATAGCCAGGCATTGTGGTGGGCGCCTGTGGTCCCAGCTACTTGGAAGGCTGAGGCAGGAGACTCGCTTGAGCCCAGGAGTTGGAGGTTGCTGTGAGCTGTGGTGCCATGGCACTCTACCCAGGGGGATAGCTTGAGGCTCTGTCTCAAAAAAAAATAAATAAATAAAATAAAGTGATCAAGAAGAAAAGGGCAAGTCTAAATAAGACATGGCAGTTTGTTTGCTCAGGCTTCTCCAAAATCTGAAATGTAAACTCCTTGTTGAACCTGTGTAAGCTAGTTATAGATTTTTCTCATAAAAAATTGGTCTATCTGTTTTCCCTAAAACAGATAGACCCATTCCTCTAGAAACCAGGCACAGAGCCAAGTGAACGAAAATCACTGGGTTAGAGCAGAACCCAAATCAGATAGTGGGAGTCCCTGAAATAGAGATAAATCATGATGTCTACAGGAGAGTCATTGGGCCAAAGAGAAAAACTGTCTTTCTAGGAAAAAGACCAAAACAAAAACCCCAGGACAGATGAAACAGTTTCTTCCTCTAGACTAAAGAGATAGAACCAGAAATAGAGACAAACTCCAAGAATAGCAGAACACAGGCCCAGTCTGATAAAGCTCCTCATTAGAACAAGAGGAAGGTAGATTTCCAGAGTGACCCACTTTCTGGAACGACAGTATAGATAAATTAGAGTACCAGGTACTTGCTCCAGTCTGAGCTATAATTTTTATCCAAGGCAAGAAAGAGATGAAGAGTAGCTGGCCGTTAACATTACAGTTTCTGTTTAGTTAGTGTCTATACAGTGAGTATGACTCATATTTTGCCAAGGAAAAAAATTTGAGGCTTAGAGAAGTTACATAGCCAAGGTCACACAGCTTCTAAGTATCAGACTGGGATTTTAGCCCAGAGTTCTTGCTATTTCTACTATATTTCCTATTAAAGGACCGCCTTTTCAAATCCATCCAGGGTCATCCTCCTTAATCTCATCTCTGTAAATTTTTATCTCTCAGCCACCCCTCACCGGCAACTCTTTAACCTGAGATGTAGCAAGCAGGTTAAAGAGTTCTACTAGGGGATCTGCTGTGAAAGAGAGATTAAGTAAAACATATCCATCGGGGCAGGAGGACTTTGCTAGAAGTCCAAGAATCCCCCCAAGGGCATTTCGGAACATGTGATATTATCCTATGAGCACTTCTGTCCCTTCATCTTTTCCCCAAGCCCTTCCCTTTACCTCCATGGAGCCAGCTTTTCGGTTACGAATGAGGGGTGATCTCCTTGGGAGGCTAGGGCCCTCGGAAGGCTGGGGAGAAGTCTGCAATGCCCGGTCTGGCTCATCTGATGCCTTCCCTGGGCACAGGTTCTCAATGCTGCCTTGATCTGTTTTCATCTCCTCATTCTGTACAGTAACAGACAGACCAAGAGGCGTTAAGGGCTTCCACCCTTCTAATCCCAGACTCTTCAACCCTTTTACCTCCCTGTGCTGTTTCTGAGGTTCCCACCACTTAGTTTCCAAGTCCTCCAGTTCCAAATCCCAGCACTCTGACCCACCTCAGAAGAGGCTGGACGGAATCCACAGCCAGTTGGGGCACTGCCTTCTTCCTCGACACCTTTTACTCCAGGGCTGAAGTGTAGCTCTACATGGAACCGTTCCTCTGATAAGGGATCCTATGGGGCATCACCAAGAGAAAAGGCAGGTGGGAGAAGCTGGATATTGTGGTGGAAGGCCAGGCAGGGGCAGTAGAGAGAAACTCAAGAGGATACATCTTCCTAGGGATGCAGTGTTCTCTGGGGCTAGTATCTTATAGCTTCTCTTTAATTATAATCTGTAACAGGATCCTCATTCCTCACCTCCACCACTTGTGAAAATCACTCCCAATGACTTTCACATTTCCAGTTCTATAAGTCTTCCCATTCATCTCCCAAAATAATTCTGCTTGGCTATAATGCATATAGCAATACATTTAAAGATATCTCTGTGGACCCATAAACAGAATGTATATGTATAACTGTGTTTTCTGAAAAAAAGACTCATAACATTATCCCAAATTGCATACTGTCCCAAATACCAGGGTGTGTTCTAGGTCATCTCTCTGGCTCAAGACCAGCCCAGAACATGTTTTCTGTTCCAATAGAAACCTCTTAGATGAGCGGCGTCATGCTATGCCTAGGTGCCACACTTACCTAGGTTTCCTTATTCTAAGAATAAGAACTTTTGTTTTTGAAACAGTATCTCGCTCTGTTTCTGGGGCCAGATTGCAGTGATATCACCATAGCTCATTGCAACCTCAAGCTCTTGGGCTCAAGTGATTCTCCTGCCTCAGCCTCCTATATAACTGGGACTACAGGTGTGTACTACCCTCTGGCTAGTTTTTCTGTTTTCAGTAGAGCTGGTATCTCGTTCTTTCTCAGGCTGCTCTCGAACTCTCAGCTTCACGCGATCTTCCTACTTCAAGCAATCCTCCCACCTTGGCCTCCTAGAGTACTAGGATTATAGGCATAAGCCACTGTGCCTGGCCAGAAGTTTTTTTTTTTTGAGACAGAGTTTCACTATGTTGCCCTCAGTACAGTTTTGTGGCATCACAGCTCACAGCAACCTCACTCTTGGGCTTAAGCAATTCTCTTACTGCCGCCTCCCAAGTAGCTAGGACTACAGGTGCCCGCCACAACACCCAGCTATTTTTTGGTTGCAGTTGTCATTGTTGTTTAGCTGGCCCAGGCTGGGTTCAAACCCACCAACCTCAGTGTATATGGCTGGTGTAATAACCACTGTGCTACACGTGCCAAGCCAGAACTTTTTTTTAAATTTCAGATTAATATGAGGGTACAAATGATTGGGTTACATTGTGTTTTTAAGTCCAAGTTTTGTTGAGCCCTTCACTCAGGGGGTATGCTGTATACCCTTACTAGAACTTTAAAAAAAAAATAGAGATATAAAGAAAGGGACCCACACTGTTAGGTCCTTACCTGTGTGTTGTCCTCATAAAGCATGATGACAATCTGGGTCATGTAGTTGAGTTCTGAGATGGCACTAAGATAAGCCAAAGCTCGCTGCCATTGTGCATCCTTGGTCTCCTACCAAACAGAAAAAAAGGTAAGCCAATGCCCAAGGACAAGGGAGTCAGGGAATGGGAAGGGAGCCAAGGAGAAGACAAAACATTTGCAGTAAAAAAGAAGCATGAGGAGGAGAGTAAAAGAATGCTCATAAAAGGTTCACAGGCTAAAGAAGAAGGAGGATTCTTACATCAAGAAGTCCCCCGTAACGGAAGACACTGAGTAGGGAGTGGACATGGCTCTCACTGGTAAAATAGAGACGTGTTCGAACGTGACGGCCTGGGGAGAGCACTCCTCTGGAGTACCTAAGATAACAGCTAAATCACTCACACAGAGATAATCGTCTTCCCACCCTTCCCCAAACTCCCTCCCCCTCAAACACTTCTCTCCTTTCCATTCCATGATCCCATCTATTCTTATTCCCCAAGCTATCCAACCTTGATTCCCCCAGCTCCCTGACATACCCCTCCCTCCATCCAACACTCAACACCCCTCCCAGCCCTCCCTCACAGGGGATGCAGCTTGTTGACAGACTCATCCTCGTGGGTTCTCTGCAGGTCAAGTAGTATCTTCCGCAACAGTGGAAGACAGAAGCCCACAGCAATTTCCAGTTTCTCCTCCCGACTGATCCCGTACTCCTAGGGGCCATAGGCCAGGAATAAGTACCTCAGTGAATCTTGTTTTCCTCATGCCTCATACTCCCAGGCTCAAGAGCTTACCTGTCTTCACCTCAGGTCTAGGGTTTCTTTCATATCCACTACATTCCCCCTCCTCCTGGTGTCTCCTGAATTAGCCTCCTGTACTTACCCAGAGCCAGAGTGGACCCTGAGAATTATAGCAACGAACTAATTCCTTCTCTTTTTCCTTCCCCTGGTTCCCAAATCGTCCCTCTGCTCCACCTTTTTTCTCCTTCCTGCCCCAATGTCCTTATACCCATGATGGATCTCTTATATAAAACACACCTGGGGAATGACCACATCAGCCAGTGCCTTAGAGAGACGTAGCAACTCTGCTGTGCCTTGAAGTCCCAGACTTGCATTGTGCTGCACATCATACTTGACACAGTCATAGATGTCAGGGATCTTACTGATATCATAGCGGCCACTCTTCTGTCGAAAGTCACGCTCCAACTTGCTCCAACGCTGTAGCATTAGCTCCAGAGTCTCACTGTGATAGAGCTGCAGGTCTGGAAGGAAGGCAGCGGTCAGATAGAGCCAAAAATTTTGCCTGCAACGAAAGAATCTAACAACTTCTAAGGAAAACCAGGGGAGAGCAAGCCTTGTTTCTGGCATTTAGGAGAGGACACAGGGGTAGATAAGAACTCTATCCACACGTGAGACCTGAAAGGGAAGACAGCAGTTTTCATACCCACCTACAGACTTGGGGTCCTGCATCCGTTCCTGGATCTGGTGGGTAAGATTTTCAATCAAGGCAAACACCTGATCACAGACCTTCACAGGATTCTGGATGATACTCATGGAGTTGAGCAGGGAAGTACTTCCAGTGGGAGCTAGCTGTGAGGAATAGAGAAAAGAAGAGCAAGATAGGCTCAGGCCCAATTGCCCATATTCCTGTTAGCTTATTATAAAGAGCCTGTCTGTAATACAGATCGAACCAATACTGGTTCACTCCAATGGGCATTCTTAGACTACTGGGCATACTAGCTGGTCTAGGGCCTTCAGATAAGGGGACTGCTCTGGCACACAGTCACCTAAGAGATGTTGATCTTAAACGTCTTGGAGTCCCGAAAAAATATTATAAAACAGATCTTAGTTCTCTTCTTGGGGACTCTAAAATATACATGGAAAATGCAAGAGAATACAGATTATAGCAAAATTCCTCAAAGCCTAAACAGAATGTTTTCATGAGTAGATATTAGAGATAACACTATCTTGTTCCTCTAAGTAAGATGCTAGCCTGAACCCAGAGTAGAAGTGCTGCCTTGGAGCTGGGTTCCAAGTCAAGCTTTTAAGATAGTCACAGTCAAAGAGGAAGAGGGAGAGAGAAAAAAGACTGTGGTGAAATGAATTATTCTACCTGGGTCCTCACAAGTTCCATTCTTTTTTTTTTTTTTTTTTGAGACGGAGCCTCAAGCTATCCCCCTGGGTAGAGTGCCATGGCATCACAGCTCATAGCAACCTCCAACTCCTGGGCTCAAGCGAGTCTCCTGCCTCTGCCTCCCAAGTAGCTGGGAC
>CAUYQV010186749.1:0-11492 GCA_963574575.1 Galagoides demidoff | reverse complement strand
CGGGCGCCTGTGGTCCCAGCTACTTGGGAGGCGGAGGCAGGAGACTCGCTTGAGCCCAGGAGTTGGAGGTTGCTATGAGCTGTGATGCCATGGCACTCTACCCAGGGGGATAGCTTGAGGCTCCGTCTCAAAAAAAAAGCTCCTAGCAGGAGCCGGGGCATGTGGTCAGTGCTGCAGGGATGATGCCTGATGGGGGAGGGCCTGGTACCTACTCACACTGGACAGTGGCAGTGTTTGCAGCAGAGGAAACTCTAGCATCTCAATGATCTTCAGTCCAGCCATGCTTACTGCACACAAGCTAACTTAGCCTTTTGCAAATTCATGGAAATAATTTCTTATAGAAAAATCTCATTCTGGGGTGGTGCCTATGGCTCAAAGGAGTAAGGCGCTAGCCCCATATGCTGGAGGTGGTGGGTTCAAACCCAACCCTGGCCAAAAACTGCAAAAAAAAAAAAAAAGAGAGAGACAGAGAAGAAAAATCTTGTTCTAAGCTGCATCAATATAAACCATCACGTATTCTTTTGCACAGTATCTTTGTTCTGGGTGCGGTGTCTCACACCTGTAATCTTAGCGCTCTGGGAGGCCAAGGCAGGTGTATTTCCTGAGCTCAAGAGCTGGAGAGCAGCCTGAGCCAGAGCGAGACCTCCTCTCTAAAAAAAGCCATGTGTTGTGGCAGGTGCCTATAGTCCCAGCTACTTGGGAGGCTGAGGCAAGAGAATCACTTAAACCTAAGAGTTTGAGGTTGCTGTGAGCTGTGACGCCACAGCACTCTACCAATGGTGACAAAACTCTGTCTCAAAAGCAAACAAAGTATCCTTGTATAGTATATTTAAAAGTACAGTTTGGGCCAGCCACGGTGGCTCACACTTGTAATCCTAGGACTCTGGGAGGCTGAGGCAGGGATCGCCTGAGCTCAGGAGTTGGACACCAACTTGAGCAAGGGTGAAAGGCCCAACCATCTCTACTAAAAATAGGAAAAATAACCAGGCATTGTGGTGGGCCTCTGTTGTCCCAGCAGAGGCTGAGACAAGAGGATCGCTTGAGCCCTAGAGTTTGATGCTGCTGTGAGCTAGGCTGACGCCACGGCACTCGAACCCAAGGCGACTGAGTAAATAAATAAATAAATGTAAAAATTTATTTTTACAGTTTGGACTTCAACTTGAAGCTTATCACTTTCTTTCATGCCTCAGTTATTGTCAACCCATTAGCCTTGCTTAACCATCAAGTTTATCAATGGCAAATGTTGCTGGCTTCACTAAGTGATGAGTATAAATGTAACCAATATGAGAACAGGGTGAAAAGGTGGCTTCTTTAGAACAGCTGTAATTTATCCAGGGTTTCATCCTGGCCTTTGATTTGGGGGCTGACTGTGGATCTGGTGTTCCCCTGATCGCATTAGGAGCAGCCCTTAAGGGCCGGTTGGATTTCCAAGTTCCTGGAATCAGTAGAATGGAGGTGCCTGTGTAAAGGGGAAGGGGAGGAGGCCTTTGTAAAAATCATCCTCCAAGACCTGGATACCAGCTCTCTATCCAGGGGACCTGGGGACAGGGTCAATTTCAGGAGCGTGCAACCTGTGCATTCACACAGGGCCCTCAACTCAGAAGGGTCCCATGCCTGGTTCAAGGCTCTGTGGTCACCATCTGGAAATTCTTAATGCTATTTTAACAGGAGGCCCCACATTTTCATTTTGCACTGAGCTCTGCAAATTCTTTTTTTTTTTTTTTTTTGAGACGGAGCCTCAAGCTATCCCCCTGGGTAGAGCGCCATGGCATCACAGCTCATAGCAACCTCTAACTCCTGGGCTCAAGCAAGTCTCCTGCCTTCGCCTCCCAAGTAACTGGGACCACAGGCACCCACCACAACGCCCAGCCATTTTTTTTTTTTTTGGTTGCAGCCATCATTGTTGTTTGGCGGCCCGGGCTGGGGATTCGAACCCGCCACCTTAGGTGTGCATGGCTGGCGCCTTAGCCAATTGAGCCACAGGCGCCGAGCCTCTGCAAATTCTGTAGCTAGCCCCAGGACCCCTGAGGAAGCCCCAGGCACAACTGTGACTGTTATGATGGATGGTGACAAGCATGTTGTACGCTCCGGGGGTGATACCAACCACAAGTAACATGTGTGACCAGGTGCTATACACAATGATCTCACTTAATCCTTTTGTGGACCCATTTTAGAGATGATAAACCTGAAGCTTTTAAAGATAGCAAAATAGTAATAACAGCCTTTTTTGTTTTTAAGACAGAGCCTTGATCTGTCACCCCAGCCAGAGTAGAATAGTGTGATCAGAGCTCATAGCTCCCTGCAACCTCAAGCTCAAGGAATCCTCCTCCCTTACCCTCCCAAAGTACTAGGATTCCAGATCAAAAAGAACATATAAATAAAAAAGATTAGGGATAAAAAGAGGACTTAACAATGACAGAGACAGAAGAGGGTAGCAATTGGAATTTAATACTATAAAAAAATTCATGCCAAAAAAGAGTGAACACTGAAAAATTACCAACTTCCAAAAGAAACATCATTTACCAAAACTGAACTAAGATAATCCAGAAACCTAAATAGACCTAACACTGTTGGTAAATTAAATCGGTACCTGACATGTGCACACACAGGCGCATACGTGTCCATACACCCACGCACACTGGGCACAAGCAGGTTTATAGTTCCACCAAATATTCCAGAAATAGGAAAACAGAGGCCACTTTCTGCTGCCTAGAGTGCACTTACTGACGTTTAATGTGCACCAAGCACCATGCCAAGTGCTGTATGTCCAGACTTTTATTGACATAATGACTACTGTCCTCATTTGAAAGATGAGCAAAGTGAAGCCTAGAAATTTTATGCAACTTCCCCAGAGCCACACTCCTGGTACGTGGTAGAACTGGGATTTGAACCAGCCTCTCCTGTCAATGCCCAGTCTGGCATTCATTACCTTTACATCAGCTGCTGCTCAGAACTGGGTGCAGGAACCTCCGTAGTGTGGGTAAGAGGGGGGATAGGACCTGGACCTTCCTGGTCTCTAGCTTGTCTATTTCAGTCCCTGGACTATTCACTGATAGTTCAACTAGGGCTTCTGCCCCCTTCCCCACTCGGGGCTCACATTCCAGTGTTCTGGGATTAGTTGTGGTTTTATTATCCCCCTAAGAGATAATCGCTGTTGTCATATGAGGGGCATTGTCCTTTGGAATCTGAAGGCAATCAAGCTTGGAAGGTGACCTGAGTGTTGAGTGTCTCAGCACCATTTTAGGAATAAGAAGACGATCGCGTAAGAATGTTATTTGTACGTGGAATCCCAGTATGACTAAGGCCATTTTCAATTTTTACAAAGTAAGCAAACGTCTATGGAGGGGTAGGTGTCATCTTCACTAATTCCTGTCTCACCTGTGAGGAGATGAGGCTCAGGGAAGTGAGGTGTCCAAGGCCACACAGCGGAGGCATCTGCAGTCAGCTGACCTGGTCCCAAATCCAGGGGTCCCGAGTTCATCGCGGTGCTGTGACCGCCATTGAATCCAGTCAAGAGAAAGAACCACTGGTTGTGTGGAGCTTGTGGTGGTATCTCTCCTCCATGGGCTCATCAGATCAATTTTGTGAGACTTGAGACTTTACAATTAGGGGGAATGGGGTATCTTTAAATCAAAGCCTATAAAATCACCTCACGTTTGCAAATTTTGCAAATACACATCACCAGGTGAATACATTGGTAGGGCCCCTGCCAAGGCCAGGAAAGGGGCCCTGAAACTTTAGCTTCATAAACCCAACTAATCCATCTTAGCCTCTAAAATAAACACTGTTTTCTTTTCTCTTCTTTTCTTTTCTTTTTTTTTTTTTTTTTTTGTTGCAGTTTTTAGCCAGGGCTGGGTTTGAACCTGCCACCTCCAGCATATGGGGCTGACGCCCTACCCCTTTGAGTCATAGGCCCCGCCCCAAACACTGTTTTCTGATTTGGAGTTTGGGGGAAAAATAATAAGACACATGGTTGTCCAGACAAAAAGAGGTAGGGAAATACTCGACAATATTATTTATTCAATGTTTTCAGTGGGTCAGGCCTCTGCTAACTCACATCTAATAAGTATTATGAATGTGCCCATCCTACAGCTGGAGGGCCTGAAGCTCAAAGAATTTAAGTGACTTGCTCTGGGTCACATAGGTGGCACCTTAGAATTGAGACTCAGGGACGGCACCTGTGGCTTGAAGGGGTAGGGCCCCAGCCCCATATGCCAGGGATGGGGGGTTCAAACCCAGCCCCGGCTAAAAAAAAAAAAAAAAGAATTGAGACTCAGACCAGGTGGTCTGATTTCTGTCCTTCATCCTGCCTCTTTGGTTCAGCCAGGATATTCATCCCAAAGTGGGACTTTGGTAATGTCTCTCTCCCTCTGCTCTGATGCTCACTGTGGCTCCCCAGTACCTGTTGACATGATGACATGGGGTCAGCCAGTGATTTAGAAAGTTCTGTTTCCCAAAATCACTGTGTTTTTAAAAGAATAGAAAAGCAATTTGGGAAATAATTGATTTCACAAACATAGATTTTATGTGCATAAAACCAGAGGGTATGTTTTAGAATTTTCTTTAGTAGCTATTTGGTATTGCCCTTGATGACAAGGGACTTATGTAATTGACAGTAAGCCACTTTATAATACAGAATAAATTTAGATTCACAGAAAAGTTGCAAAGACAGTACAGTGTTCCAGTACACCTCTCACTCCTTTTTCCTTCACCAAGGGTCCAAGTATCTTTGTTAAGAAACTAACCTTAGTACATTACTATTTACTAAACTACAGACTTTTATTTGGATTTCATAATAGGTACTTTTTTTTCTTAATGAAACAATCTCACTTTTGCTCTGGAGTTGAGTGCCATGGCATCATTATAGCTCACAGCAACCTCAGACTCTTGGGCTCAAGTGATCCTCATGCCTCAGCTTTCCAAATAGCTGGGACTATAGGAACACACATCACCTGGCCAGTTTTTCTATTTTAGTAGAGATAGGGCTCTCATTCTTGCTCAGGCTGGTCTCAAACTCCTCAGTTCAAGCAGTCTACCTGTCTCAAACTCCTGAGCTCAAGCAATCTACCTGCCTTGGCCCAGAGTACCGGGATTACAGATGTGAGCCACCACTACCAGCCCAAAAAGTGCATTTTTTTTTTTTTTTTGAGACAGAGTCTTACTCTGTCACCCTAGGTAGAATACTGTGGCATCATACCTCACAGCAACCTCAAACTCTTAGGCTTAAGTGATTCTCTTGCTTCAGCCTCTTGAGTAGCTGGGACTACACACGCCTGCCACAGTGCCCGGCTATTTTTGGAGATGGTGTCTTGTTCTGGCTCGGGCTATTCTTAAACACCTGAGCTCAGGCAGTTCACTTACCTAGGCCTCCCAGAGTGGTAGGATTACAGGTGTGAGCCTCCGCATCCAGCCAAAATGTGCATTTTAAAAAAACTTTTATAGTTAATATTTTTTGAACACCTACTGGGAGCCAGGCATTGTGCCAGATATCTTATATCCCATTTAATTCATGCAGCTACCTGGTGGGGCAGCTACTTTCTTGTACCCATTTTACAGATGGGGACCCTGAAGTTCAGAGCTGACCACACAGCATCTAATAAAGAGAGAGTTGAATGCCTGCAGCTTGATGGCAGAGCCGTGCAGTGAACTATCATGTTAGGGCATTTCTTGCTATATTTTCTAGCCATGCAGCAAACTCAAGCCAAGGCCAGAGAACCATTCGCTCATTCATTCAGCATTCAGCAAATATTTCATGTTCTCCTCCGCCTCTTCATTCCCTGTCCCCTGTTGTCACCAGTGATCTGCTGACTTCAGTGAACTCTAAACACTTGAACTATAAGGGTCACCACTCCAGTGACCACAGGGCCCAGGCACAGGTCAGAAATGTGTGCAGTGGGCTAGGCGGAAACGCTAGTGACCGAGAAAGCCATTCTCTCTCTGGCGGTCACGTTGGTGTGCCTCTCACCTCAGTCTCTCCATCTCACCCATGTGCCCCAGCCAATGGTCTTCACCTAGAAATGTGAGCCCAATCTTTCCATTTTTCTAGAAAAGCCAGAAGTTCACATTTTTACGTGAATTTTGTCAACCTTCCAGACTCTTTGGAGGTCCGAAACTATCTGTCTGAAGGTTGGAGATGGCCCCCTGGCCAGCGGTTCACAGCCCTTCTCATGCCTCAGTTCCCTCATCATTAAAATGGGGATAAGAAAAATTACTGTCAGATCTAAGCAAGCTGACATTCGCGAAGCTCTGAGAACCGTGCCAGCACAACCCCGCAGCTTGGCTCATTCTTTTTTCTTTTTGAGAGGGAGCCTCAAGCTATCCCCCTGGGTAGAGTGCAATGGCATCACAGCTCACAGCAACCCCCAACTCAAGCGAGTCTCCTGCCTCAGCCTCCCAAGTAGCTGGGACCACAGGTGCCTGCCACAACGCCCAGCTACTTTTTTTTTGGGGGGGGGGGGGAGGTTGCAGCCATCATTGTTGTTTGGCGGGCCCGGGCTGGATTCGAACCCACCACCTTAGGTGTATGTGGTTGGCACCTTAGCCACTTGAGCCACAGGCACCGAGCCAGCTTGCCAGCTTGGCTCATTCTTATAGATTCTTTTTTTTGGCGGGGGGGGGGGGCCCAGGGCTAGGTTTGAACCCACCACCTCCAGCACATGGGGCCAGCACCCTACTCCTTTGAGCCACAAGTGCCACCCCATTCTTGTAGATTCTTAAATAACAGCAAATTAATTAGTGGGAGGAACGAAGGCAAGCTGAGTCATTGATTACATTTCCCTCCCTTCACTAACCCCTACGTGTTGACTCACCGAATCTTTCAACTTACAACTATTTTTAGTCTTATTGACACAGCCTGCGTTTGAGCGCAGTGGGGCCTCAGTCCCCAGCCATGTGGCTGAGACCATCAAAGTTCTCCACTCACATTTTAAGAGGAAAAACCGTGCCATCCCCGGTGATGTTTAAAAATGTGCACTGAGGCTCACATTATAAAAAAGGACATGTTTTTCCTGATAAAATCTCCCTGCTGATAATGCCACCAAGGGCAGCCACATTATGTGTGTAGCTACCTATTTAAACTCATTACAATCTTTCATCTAAACGTATAAAGCCAGGGAGCTGACCTTCGTTCAAGCCAGATGTTAATGCCCATCGTTTGCTATTTCTGGCACTAGAAATCATAAAATAAAGTTTAGCTCAGAAAGGCCCGGAAGCTTCGACCTCGGAATCGTGACAGACTGACTTCGTTTTAAGTTCAGCGTAAGAGGAAAGAAGTTATGCCCAAGACGTTGCAAACTTTGGGTGGCAAAGTGCAACCCACATTTGGCATTGACAGGGCAACTTAGGTTGAACTGCTCTAGAGTATGATTTGAAAACTGAGGCAGAGCCCATGGCATGGAAGGGGCTGAAGTCATGCCCAGGGTTGCCTGGTCTCTAGTGTCAGGACAGCCAGAAGGCTCCATTCATCAGAGAAGAAACTCCAATGGTAGGATCTGACCTCTAACGATGGCAGAGTTGAGGGGCTACCCTGATGGGTCCTGGGCATGGATCTGGGACTCTCAGTTCAGTGTTCAGAGAATCGTCACGTGTCACCTGCGGGGTCACCTGGACACCAGGAGAGAAATTAAGCAAACAGCCAGGGCCATCCCCATTCTGCATTTTACCTTAAAACCATATGACGCGACTTGCTCCAGCTTGTATTGACTTTACCTTTCTGAAATTAGCCACACAAGTAGTTCAGCGGTTACCTGCAACGTCATCGGAGGCCACGTATCTAATTCAATAAGAATTGGAATTTTTTAAATAGACAAATGGCGATTGTACTGCTTATTCAAACCAAACGGCCACAGTGTGTTTTTTTTTTTCCCTCCTGACCTAACAGTGGTCCTTTAGAAACATTTCCACCGGATCATATGACCATGAGTTCGTATATGTTTGTATGTGGGAGGGGGGTGTGTGAGAGAGAGTATGGGCGTATGGGGGTTTTGTTAAAATTTTTTGAAGACACAAAGGGCAGCCTGGCAATCTAAATCTAAATTAACTTCTTCAACTGTGCACACATTAGGGCTCATTATTTAATTTTCTTTCTTTGTGTTTTTGACTAACTGATAAAAAAGATCAGTCACAGGCATGTCAGGGGGACAAAGTAATGTGGTTCCTTTATATTTGTCATCGTTCCCGAACACGCCCTTAGAAAACAAACAGCAAAGAATGCAGCTTTTCATGCATTATCAGCCGCCCCAAACATCTGGTTTCCCCCAGAATAAATCACTCCAAGTCAACGACGCCTTAGTGGATGATTTCATATAATTCTCTCTAAACAGAGACAACAAAAACATCCATTAAAGAATACAATAGATTAAACCTGGTGTATAAGCATAATGGTTTAACTTTTATGTTATTTTCCCTTCATTCATCTCAGTTTTAATGAAGGAAGTTTTTCCCTTACAAAAGAATTCAGCCCAGGGCCTCCACTTGGTAGGCATTCAATGTTATAATAATGAGAAACATTCCCAAAGCTAACCAAGAAATTAACCAGCTTAAGATGCACTTAAGACAAGGTACCAGTTATACGTGCTGGCTATTTAACTGATAAAAATATAGGTGGTAAATGTATTTATTTATATAACTCCTCCTCCCTTTTAAAATTCTTTTTGAGGATTTATGCTTTTTTGTTATAGATTAAAAAGTGATTTTGTAGGATAGCACCTGTGGCTCAAAGGAGTAGGGTGCCATGCCCATACGCCAGAGGTGGTGGTTCAGACCCAGCCCTGGCCAAAAACTGCAAAAAAAAATTATTTTGTTGGGTGGTGCCTGTGGCTCAAGGAGTAGGGCATTGGCCCCATATACCGGAGGTGGCAGGTTCAAACCCAGCCCCAGCCAAAACCAAAACAAAACAAAACAAAAAACTGCAAAATAAAATAAGTTAAAAAAATTTATTTTGTAGTCCAATTTATCAATCTTTCCTTTAGAGCTTCTGATTTCTATTACATACTTAGAAAATCCTTTTCCTCTCATTGCAAAATTATAAAAACTCTCATTGCAAATTCTCATTTGTTAGTATTTTTGCCTTTATTTTTAGCACTTTCATCTTTATTTTCTGAGACACAGTATCTGCTTAAGAATCGATTTTCGAATCGGCTAATGGTTTATTCAGTTTCAGATTCTCAATAAATAAATACATTTACCGCATATGTTTTTATCAGTTAAATAAGCAGAACTTGTAACTGGTATGCCTCACAATAACTTTGAGGATAGATTTTTATGATCCCATTTTATAGATGAGAAAAATAATGCCCCCCACATTAATTATGCAGTCGGGAAACAGTAAAACCAGAATGTGAACCCAAGTTTGCCTTGTTTACGTTGCTTCTTGGTTTTATTTATTTATTTTTTGAGCATTTTCACTTAACCACTTTATTTATTATTTTTTATTAGATCCTAACTGTGTACCTTACTGCATTTATGGGGTACAATGTACTGATTCTATATACCATTTGGAATGTTTACACCAAACTGGTTAACATAGCGTTCACCTCACTTATTTGATAGTTGTGTTTAGACATTTACACTTTACTATTAATATATTTGACATGCATCCTTGCGATGTGCACAGTAGGTGAGGTCGCACTGATTACCTTTCTGCCACCTATCCACCCCCTCCCCTTCCCTATCCGCCCCTCACCCTCCTCTTCTCTCCTTCTTTCTGGGCTATAACTGTGTTTTACCTTCTGTGGGTGATTATATATTGATTTCATAGTAGTGTTGAGTACACTGGGTATGTTTTTTGACTAAGAAGAATATGATCTAGCTCCATCCATGGAAACACAAAAGAGGTAAAGTCTCCATCTTTTTTTTTTAGAGACAGAGTCTCACTTCGTTGCCCTTAGTAGAGTCCTGTGGCATCACAGCTCACAGCAACCTCCAGCTCCTGGGCTTAGCTGATTCTCTTGCCTAAGCCTCCTGAATAGCTGGGACTATAGGCGCCCACCACAATGCCTGGCTATGTTTTTGTTGCAGTTTGTCAGGGGCCAGGTTCGAACCCACCCCCCAGTATCTGGGGCTGGAGCCCTACTCACTGAGCCACAGGTGCCGCCCTCCATCTTTTTTTATGGCTGCATAAAAAAAGGATAATATAGTCTCATATTATAAAATTTAAAAGTGCAAAGGGGCGTGCAGGGAAAAGTCCTCCCTCTGTTCCCCTTCCTGCATTCCCTCCTCGGGAGCCACCAGGGAGCCAGTTTGCTGGGTAGCCCCTTGTATGCAGTGGATTTATTCAGAGTATGAAGCAAAATAGACAATTCCTTATTTAAATGTTCCCCGATGCTCTTGTTATGTATAATTTAGCTTCTTACCTTCTAAGTTTCTGATGTCTAATACTTGAAATAGTAGTTTTAGCAGATGCTAAATCAACTTAAATAGCCAAGAAAAGCTGAAGGCTGAATTCTAAACGAGGTGATGCCCTACCAGGGTTTCTGCCTGGCCGGCAAGGTTTCCATGTGGATCACGTGCTCAACACGGCTAGAACTGGCTGTGATGCCTGCGGGAGCCCTTCCTATGCGTCCTGTGGGGAAAGATGCTCAGCTGTTCTTTTTGAGACAGCTTTTGTGCCAAATTTCTCACTCTCTGGGACATTCCACGGGAAAGCTACACAGGAATAGATTCTGCCGTGATTTTTGTACTTTAGATCCCCAAATAAGTTCCCTCCGGCTTAGGGTGGCCCCGGGGACCCGCACCGTCAGCTCCCTGCCTCTCTCACGGGTTGGGCCCTGTGGCCTCCTTTGCCGCCCTTGAATGTCCACGCTGGTTCCCACAGCAGGGGCTTTGTCCCTGCTAATCCCTCTCCAGCGTGCGCTTCCCCCGAGTTTTCTGCATAATGGCGTCACCCAGGTTTCAGCTCAGAAGTCACCGCCTCTGAAAGCGGTGACCGCCTCCCTGACCACCCTCGCTCAGTAGCCTTGTATGCATCCACCCAGTCATCTCCATGCGGGTCCCTGGTTTTCTTCTTTAGAATAGGTATTGCCGTTTGTCACATGTGCGGACTCATTTATTCTCTAGTTTACTGTCACGTCCTCCACCCCCAGCTGAGTTCTGTGCCAGCGTCTCTGTCCAGCTCACTAACCCACCCCCAGCTACTGCTATGCAGGAATCCAGTGGAGTCACTGAAACAGGTTGACACGCTCACCTGGACAGAAATATAGAAATTATCTGTATTGGGTGGGTCGAGATAGCCGTATTGGGTTTACCAATGGGAGCGTGAGAAGGAAAGAAAAAAGGCTCCAGTGATAGTGATGCAATCTCCCTGTAAAATTGCGTCAAAAAGTCACAAACTCCTAGATGCCATCTTTATTTTTTATTTTTTATTTTTTTTGAGACGGAGTCTCAAGCTATCCCCCTGGGTAGAGTGCCATGGCATCACAGCTCATAGCAACCTCCAACTCCTGGGCTCAAGCGAGTCTCCTGCCTCCGCCTCCCAAGTAGCTGGGACCACAGGC
>CAUYQV010186747.1:0-13212 GCA_963574575.1 Galagoides demidoff | reverse complement strand
CTTTTATAAAATTCTTTGGTGTTACTTGGTTCAGCAGTGAATAATATTTACTTAGTTGATTCTGCAAATAGTTACTAATTTAGCTAAAAATGGTGATATAATATGAGGAGGATGGGAGAGGGAGATCATTGGGATAAGAGCCCTATGGTATGATAACAAATGTCATCAGTTAATGTCGAAAATTAGCTAATTCAGAACTATTCATATAATTATACCATATGGAGAAGTTGAGATAATTTTTATGAAAAATAGGTAAAAGTCAAAAGTGATTGATGGTGGAAAGTGAAGTTGGGTGGGTCAGGATCTGCTGTCTTTCATTACAAGAGTGACTGGACATATGGGTTTGTAAATCTGGTTTGTGCATCATATCCCATATCCTGTTTGGTCTAATATTTATGCCTGACAAAAGCATCCCAGTTTGTATAATAAAGCATATGGTCACTTTAATTACAAACATTTTGGTTCGACTTGATTTTTTAAGAGATGCACATATTCCTTTGTGATAAATTTAAAAATAAAGGCTTAGAAATAGAGAAGAATGCATATTGGTTGTGATCTTGTCTTGTCTTAGGGAGAGTAATGGAAGCTGAGAGGCATGTCTAACGTCAGTTGGAAGGTCTGGGAGCGGGAGAGGCAGTGCTGGCATGGAACTTACATTACCTCCTTGTCATCCTAATGTGACAATTGTACAAATACATCATAAGCAATTTCTCGTGTGATGACTGACATGAACAGAGCCCTGGGTCAAATTAGCACCATTTTAGGGAGGCAGGCAACAGTTGGAAAACATGCAGAATTGGGAACTTTGGGAATATCAGAATAAATCCTGGCACCAGAAAATGAATAGTATGTTGACAGTAGAAAACTTTATGTGTGATTTGAACCCTGCTTTAAGTGAGCAGGCAGAAACATAAATCTTTTAAACCTGGATCATGGCGTGACATATACTGAGAAGACTAGAAGGACAGAATGAGCAGCAAACTTGTATTTCTTCCTCTTCCTCTTCACACAAAGGGTACTTGAAAAGTCCTACGGTGAGCATGTGAGTCACTGGGAATGCTTGAATCCCAAATCCCAATTTCTGTGGGGTGTGGGAGAGTGGGGTAAAGATAAAGCAGTGGGGGGTGGGAATGTCCTTGAAGTTCACCCTAACCCATTGCTTGAAATCTACAAAGGGTTTCATGCCAGTCTCAAATTCTGTTAGATGTTTCTTTATAAAGCTGGATTGGACCAAGTAAAAAAGACTACTTTCTGCTTCGGGAGTGATAGTTTAACTTTAAATGTACTTTTGCTTATTCAAATTTTTTCTTTTTACTTAAAAATATTAAGGGGGCTGGGTGCAGTGGCTCACACCTCCTAGCACTCTGGGAGGCTGAGGTCAGTGGATTGCTTGAGCTCAGGAGTTCAAGACCAGTTTGAGCAAGAGTGAGACCCTGCCTCTACTAAAAATAGAGAAGCTAGCTGGGCATGCTGGAGCATGCCTGTAGTCCCAGCTACTCATGAGAAGGAGGCAAGAGGATCACTGGAACCAGGAAGTTTGAGGTTGCTATGAGCTACAATGATGTCATGGCACTTTGCTAGGCTAGTGAGATGGTCTTTAAAAAAAAAAGTTAAGTGGTTAATCAACTCTTAATGAAGATCTTTTTTGCCCCCTTAATAATCAAGTAGTTTAAAGCAGGAAGAGGACCTAAAGCCATCTAGCTCTAAACTCTAATTAAAGAATAAAGCAAAAGTTTTCAGAATATGTGATCACTTGACAGGGAAAAAATGAAAATTTGGGAAAATGAACCAAGCTTTTCCTTCTATATGCCAAACTTCTTGAATTCGTGAGCTTTTTATGTGATAAATTTGTCTATTGTTTTATTGGCTCTTTTGATATGTTAGGTGTCTATTGTTTTATTGGCTCTTTTGATATGTTAGGTGTTTAAATATATTTGCCACATGGAATACATGCAAGAATCCTATGAAATAAACATCCTTATACCCATTTGTAGGTAAGAACAGGGCTTGGTAGGTGTATCTTGCATCAGTCTACAACCCACATGGGTTTTAAATCTATGTCTGATTGAAGAACTGGTGTCCTTTTCACTACCACTTGGTCGGTGCACCCGAGTTGTTTTCTCTTTTCCTAGTTAGTCTCAATCCACCATCTCTTGATATCTTCCACTTTCCATTTGATTCTTGCTTTCATCTGCCATTTACTGCCCCATGATCTACTTTATAATGATTTCTAGGAGCTGGGGAAATTCTTGACAAAAACACTGTCACATAGGGGTCAGGATCTGCTTCTGACACCACTTGTCAGGGCCCAGGACTGGCCAGGTCTCAGGCCCAGCTTACGTAGGTTCTGGACACAGACCACTAAGCTACCTTGCTCAGGAACAGTTTCTCTTAGGTGCTTGAGGGCTATCTACTTTAGCTGGAGAGAGAGAGAGAGACAGTATCTTATAGTAAAGCAGTCTTCTTAGAACAGATAGATCTTAGTCTTTAGCAGAGCTTGGTAATCTTCAGCAGAGAGATGCCGTGCTGGCGTTCTACAGGCAGAGGAGACAGAGAGTAAGTGGATCCGTGATAGAATGCACTAGCTTTCTGAGTTCTCCTCCAGCCTAATATAAGGCTGAGCTCATGCCTCTCAACACCACCTGTGTAGAGACTGCCAATTCACCAAGGCTCTCATCTCACGAGCTCTCTCATGTTTGTTAGAACTAACTCTCTCTCCATGCCCGTGTCACCCAGGTGTTCCACTAAAGGTATTTCCTATAACCCTCACTCCTAGCCATAGGCTATTTGGGCTGCTACATTCCCCCCCCCCCCCCGTTTTATTTTAAAGTGGTAAGGGCCGTTCTTCCTGTTATTTAGCCTTTTTCTTTCTAGGCAAAAGATGGTAATTGTCAGAGTTCAGAATTCCAGGTATGGGCTCTTTAAATGAGGAAGCCTAATACAGATGTAAACTATTAGCCACGGCTAGGGAAAAATGATTGTGATGTTGTTAATTCCCTTAAAGGTCTTTTTAAATGGAGAAACTGAAATCTTTCCTCAGAGAATTTACCATTCCTTTGATATTTACTTAACGGACAGAGGAACAAAAGATAACGCTTTCCTTACAATCTTTGCAAGCAAGGATTTCTCTCCCAATTCCAAAGGTTTTGCTAATCGCGGTACTAAAATCCACCCTTCACAGATCGCAAAAGACTGTTACTCGTGGATTAATGGTTCCACACTTGGCAGTTCCTCTCGTGGAAGTGTTACTTGTGGTCCAAAAAGTAGCACCCTTTGTAGCAGGAAACTGTCGCAGACAGAAGACCCCCGGCACCAGTTGATTAGAGGAAGCGGGTTTATTCCGGCTGGGGGGTAACTCAGAACACCAGTGTGTCTCCAAAACCGAGCCCCTCAACTCAATCTCTTGCCTCTCTTTTACCCACTTTTCAGGACAGGAGTGCACGTGAGGGTCAGAAAACAGACAGACATGACATCCTCAAGGTCCCGGGCTCAAGGGGAAGGTCAGATTCGCCCGAGTTTTTGTGACCAGTTGGACCACCTGCCCTCAAAGGCAATGGAAGTCCGGGGAAGTTATTAGGTTACAATCTTGGCCACGCATATGTCAAGGAAGAAACAGACAACAGCCTGCGGCCTGGCTGAGGCCTACACAGGGCGGCTAGGACAGATTCTGTTAGTTCTGCTTTTACTATCTTGCCTCACCTTCACAATTCCTCAATAGCAGAGTTCTTCCTGCTTTCAAGCTGCTTTTCCAGCGAAATTTTTGCTAATTGATTCCAGACTCCTTTTTCAAATGGAGTTCCCTAACAGGTGGTTTAACTCTTACTCTTCCCTCCCTTTGCTCTCACCTCTCATAATCTTCCAAAGGCTTCACTTGCTTCCAAGTGAAACTTCCCCTTTGGGCCATGTTCAGTCTCCTTAGCTGGACCCAGTTATAGTGCACAGACACTGATGAGAGGTGGGTTACCCTTTCACCATGCAGGATAACCTACTATTCCACAAACACATTTAATCTAATTATTCTCCATTGCCATCCATTGGTCTGGTTTAATTTCCCCAGTTTTATGCTGAGGTACCACAGGTCTAACCAAGCTGGCAGAGTGCTGCCATGGCATAGAATTGAATCATACTGTTTTTTCTGAAAATGATTTGAAATGAAAATATTAAACTGTTTTTTCTTTCATTTACCAGTGGGTCCTGATTCTGGCCCAACTGATGATTTCCCTACAATAAAGGTGTATCATCTTTGTCAAATTGATAATGGCATTCGTTTGGACCAATGAAAGCTTTTTTTTACACTTGGGACATACACCTGGAGGTTTACATGCTCTTTGTTCCTTTTCTTTAGCATTCAAAGTTCTTTTCCCTTTAAACTCTTCTATCTTATGGCCTAGCTTCCCACAATTATGGCTTTTGATGTTAACTGGGGTATTTACCCCGATCTTCCAGCTGCCCAATTTGAGTTGTCATGTCAATATAGCATTTACCTGCTTCTACTATAAGATCTGATGTCTCAATGGTTTCAACTGCTGTATCTCCTTTTCCATGATTTTTTCTCTACTGACTTTCTTTTGGCCTTTTACTTTTTACAATCTTTCCTTTTCAATTCTTAGAACCTTTGGCTGCCTTAAAGAGACAGGAGCTCTTTAGCTGTTTCTTTTTACTCTGGAATCTTGTTTTAGAAAACTTTACTTCCACTATTTCTTCACCAGCCTCAAATCTACCCCAATTCTTTTTTTAAACAGAACTATTAACTGCCAAGAAGGGAATCGGGCGTTGGTCTCTCAAAAGCTACTTCCTGCTGGCATTGGGTGAAGATATATGGGAAGGCAGTTAGAAGTTCTCTTCCCTAACTTAATAAACTCTTGCAACCTAGTCCCAAACTTTTTCTCTTTGCTGTTTTACCAAAGTCTTTTCTCACCCCTGAGGCTAAAGGCTTGTTTGCTAAAGATTCTTATCTCCTAGTTCTATCCTTTCTCTTTCCCTCTTGTCTAGAGGCTTTTTTCTGCTTTTCTTTCTCCACCTGCTTCCTGGGAAGAGGCTAAAGGCTTTTACGGCTTTTCCCCCACAGAAGTAGTAGTTAGAATTTGGAAAGAGAAAACGTAGGAAAGAAGAGGAAAAACCAAATGAAAAAGGCCTGCTGTTGGCTGTCTTTCTTAGATATTTCTTTTCCCTCTAAGTGTTTCTATTTCTCTTTTTTTCTTATTTCGCTAAAGCTTATTTCCCTCTCGGTCCACATTCACTGAATCCTGCTCAAAGCACCATTTGTCAGTGGCGTTCACTATCTCGCTTCTGACACCACTTGTCAGGGCCCAGCTTACGTAGGTTCTGGACGCAGACCACTTAGCTACTTTGCTCAGGAACAGTTTCTCTTACGTGCTTGAGGGCTATCTACTTTAGCTGGAGAGAGAGAGAGAGACAGAATATCTTAGAGTAAAGCAGTCTTCTTAGAACAGATAGACCTTAGTCTTTAGCAGAGCTCGGTAATCTTTAGCAGAGAGATGCCATGCTGGTGTTCTGCAGGCAGGAGAGGAGACAGAGTCAGAGTAAGCAGATCTGTGATAGAATGCGCATGCTTTTTATCTGCCTTCTCCTCCAGCCTAATACAAGGCTGAGCTGGTGCCTCTCAACACCACAGGTGTAGAGACTACCAATTCACCAATGTTCTCATCTCACGAGCTCTCTCATGCTTGTTAGAACTAAATCTCTCTCCATACCCTGTTCACCAAGGTGTTCCATTACAGGTATTTCCTAGAACTCTCACTCCTCCTATCCATAAGCTATACAGGCTGCTACACATAGGAAGTTCCTAAGGCAATATTACTCAGCATATGGTCCCAGGACCAGCAGCAGTAACATCACCTGGGGCCTTGTTAGAAATGAAATTCTTAATCCCTGCACAAGATCTACTAGATCAGAAACTCAGGGGTGCAGATGCAATCTATATTTTAACAAGCCTGCAAGATAATTCTGAAGCAGGGCAATATCTGAGAACCACTACACTAGAGTACTGCTACTCCACATGTGGTCCAAAGACCAGTGTCAATGTCAGATGTCACCTGATATTTTACTAACAATGAGAATTCTTTGGTCTTACTCTACATCTGCTGAATCTTTTGGGGCAGGGTCTTAAGAATACAAGGCCCAATAATCTATACATTAAAAAGACTTCTTGGCAGGGGAGAGGGAGGATTCTTTTTAATATGAGGGTACAAATGTTTAAGTAACATTGTTTTCAATTCTAAGGTAAAGTTCAAGGTGGAGTTTGAGCCTTTCACCCAGCAGGAATGTGAACACCCTCACATTGTGCACAATGGTGAGATCCCACCCGTTGCCCCTCCTCCTGCCAATCACTCTCCTTTCTCCCTCCTCAGCTGTCTCTCCACTCCCCTCCCTTCCAGGGGATTCTTATGTAAGGTAAAGGTTTAGGTGCATAGCTGTAGGGATTGTCAGTCTCTATCACCAAGAGAGACTGATAACCAACCTAGCATCCAGCACTGAAACTCCTTCATCTACTTCCCTCCCACAGGAGGCTCATATTCTCTCTACATGAACTGCCTAATTGACAACTATTTAGTTACACTAAAGAGCTTTATTCTGAGCCATAGGTTTTGACCAGATCTAAAAGGGCAAACTTATCTTAGAAAGGTGTTTCTAATTTCCCAGCATGAGACTGTAGACCTTTTAGTACTCTGAGTTCTTCCCTGTGTTGCCTGCTCCTGCCAGCCCTCCCCAGCTTTCCCTCATATCCTGCCCTTCATGCCCCTGTGTGCCATCAGGCACTCTGGGCAAGCAGTGATTACTAAATCTTTAGTAATCACATAGTTCCCTCAGGCACTTGTAATCATATTTTTCACTGGATGGGAGTCTAATGCTCCAACATGGCTTCTTTGTTGAAACCCTCCAGTGAACACAATTGTGGGAGCAAACGTGCTACAGGGTGGTGATGTTAAGTCATTGTTCAGTGAGAATGTTGTTGCAGATTTTGCATTTGATTGTAAAAACATATGAAGATATAATTTTTTAAATTAATTTTTTTGTCTGAAGATAATTGTAGTTTCACACGGAGTTGTAGAAATACTACAGAGAGATCCCTTTGCCTAATGTATTTTACCTAGTTTCACCCAATGGTAACATCTTACAATAGCACAATATTATGAATGGATTAAACTGGCTGATATTGATACAATGCACCAATTTTATTCAGATTTTTTGTTTTACTTGTATTCATTTGTATATGTGTGTTAAGTTCTATACAATTGTATCGCATGTGCAGATTTATGTATTCACTGCTACCACAATAGCCATTAAGATGAAGAGCAGTTAAATAACTACAAGGATCTTTCTTGTTGCTTCTTGTCTTTTCTAATCATGCTACCTCCCTCCTATCCCCACTCTTATCCATGCATCTATTCTTTCTTTCTAAAATTTTGTCCTTTCAAGGATAGTATATAAATGGAATAATACAATAAGATACTTTAGGGATTGGCTTGAGATTCATCCAAGTTCTGTGTGTCAATAGTTTTCTCCTTTTTTATTGCTGAGTAATATTCCACAATATGGATATACCACAGTTTGTTTTACCACTTACCCATTGAAAGGCACCTGAATTTTTTCTAGTTTTTTACTTTTTTGAATATAGTTTCCGTGATTACCTTTGTACAGGTTTTTGTGTGAACGTAAGTTTCTTTTTCACTGGGATAAATGTCCAAGAGTGCAATGGTTCAGTCATATGACACTTGCATGTATTCTTTCACGATTGAATTGTTTCTCATAAATAGAATAGGCAGTGTGTGTGTATTAATCCACTTTGCCAATCTCTGCCTTTTAATAATGATATAATTAGACCATTTACATTTAATGTAATTGTCTGTCATTTTATCATTTGCTCTCTGTTGTTTCTCATTCTCATTTCCTTTGCCTTCTTTTGGGTCACTTGACATTTTTGAGATTCCATTTCAAGTTATTTGTGTGGTTTTTGAGTGTATCTCCTTTAACAGCTTTCTTAGTGGTTATTAAAATATACATGTTAATTTTCACAGTCTATTTGTATCAATATTTTCCACTGTGTGCAGTGTAGAAACTCTATTTCCATTTAGATCCATTTACCTTCCCTACTTTGAAGTATTATTGTTTTGTGTATCAGATGGAATGGATAAAATTTAATCCTACTTCCTTCAAGAAGTGTAGCCTATTTCCCTTTCTATGGAGTGTAAGCTGTACTTAGTGACCAATAGAACAAAGTGGGAGTGGTGGCATGCAATTTAGAGACTGGGTCTTAAAGAGTACCCCTTTTTTTTCTTTCCTGGAATACTCAGTAAGGTGGAAGCTGGCTGCCATTTTGTGAGCAGCTCTATAGAGAAGCCCATGTGTTGAGAACTGAGGCTTCCTGAGCAAACCATCTTGGAAGTGACTCTTCTATCCTTAGTCAACCTTTGTGATACAACTTTGACAAACATCTTGACCATAACCGTATGGGAGAACCTGAACTACAGTGCACCTAGGTACACTGCTTAAGCCATTATGTTTTGCAGTAGTTTTGTTATATCATAATAGATAACTAAACCAAGTAGCAGCCACAGAGGAAGGCATATTAAATACACTCAAAAATCAGAGTGTATTTTTAACTTCATTTAAAAATATTACAGATCACCTTAGCTTTTGCAACTAAAACAATTCTGGACATAAAAGAAGTTAATATCAGGCCAATAGGCAGATCATGAGTTGCCTAAACTGTGAAGGATGTTTGTTCTTGTTTTTTCCAATTGAGTAGAGAGGAATCTAGGGCATGGGTACTTCTAAGTTTCTCAATCTTTTCCTCCCACACACTCCTCTGATTTTTTCCCCTACTGGGGCTACAGGTTTTATGGTGCCTTTTATGAAGTTTGTTTTCAATGACGGACCTTGGTCACATATGAAAGCATCTCCCAACTCATGTACGATGAAAAGTCAATAAAATAAAATAAAATGAAATAGCCAATGCTCAGCATCTGTAATGATTTATTGTTTGAATGTGAAGCCATCTGGCATGTCTTTTGTATGTATTATTTGCTCAGTGCTCTGACTCATTTATGCAAAAGAAACAGAATAAAGATTTTGCTTTATAATATAAAACAAACCCAGAATGAACCACTCATTGTCAACTATTTAGTTTCCATTATATTTATGCTCAACTACTCTGTCCTTATTCTGTGCCTACCTTTAGCAGCTATTTTCAGATTAAATATACTCTTTGAATCTTATATCATGAATTTATGTAACAGCTAAAGCAACACTGAAGCGATCACTGGCAGTTCCAGGCTATTGTTTTTCTTTTCTTTTCTTTTGTAAATAAAGGTGCTTGTTGGGGGAGTGGAGAATCTAGCAGGAATGAGAGATGGGGCAAAGCTACATTGATAATTTAACAAGAGATCACAGAAGTGGTGATGGAGACTTTGGTGTTCCTCCGTTCAAGTGGCTTGTTGGCTTCACACTGGAGTCAGTATTCTGGGGCAACTTTCTCCATGTCTTTTGTTGGTGGTTCTTCCTCCATGGTACCTTAAAGGTTATTCTCTAAAGCAGTGGTTCCCAAAATTAAGCAAGTGTTGGAATCACCTGGACGTCTTGTTAGAACTAATTTCTGGGCTAGCACCTAGAGTTTCTGATGTAGTAAAGTCTGCAGTAAGGCTTCAGAGTCTGCACTTTAAGCAAGTTCCCAGGCGATGCTGCTTCTGCTGATCTCCAGATAATAGACCTGCTTCCCGCCAGTTCTATGTGTGGGTGGTAGTTGACATCCCAAGGATAGTGAGGCTGGGAGCCAAGACATCAAAACTGCTTTGTGTAAGCATCAAAAGGAATATGGTTTTGCTCTTGAAAAAGAGAAAATGAGGAGAAGAGAGAAGGAGGGAGGGAAGTGGAGTAGAGCAAGATGGCTTGATGCTGAGGGTTCAGATAAAGAGGAAGGCAGTCATTGAAATATGCCTGGTAAAGAGGTCCTTGGAGATCTTAGAAAAATTCCTCCTTTGTATCTAGAAAAATCTTAATCTAGTCCAATTTTTCTCATTTCCTTGTAAAGTGTGTTTGTGTGTGTGTGTGTGGGGGAAAAGACAGAAACAGTGTGCACTCCTTGAGAGGACACAAGACAGAAGTACACTTTGGTGCAGGTTGATGCAATTCCAAGCAGAGGCAGCACACATGAAATGTCCAAGTGATGAGTAGACTGAAGACAGGCAGGCTTGTAGTAGAGGAGCTCTGTAACACATTAGCCTCTATACCTCACTCCTCCCTGCAGATGGATTTGTGGTGTCTTGGAGAAATATTTGGGCTTGCACAGTACAAGAAAATGGAGGTTGAGTCCAACCTATTTAGTTCTCTGGGAGCAAGAGAGGCCTCAACTAACATCCAGTTTCCTTTTTTTTAGGGTTCTCACCCACTTTGTGTTTATTCTTAAGTCTTTACTTCTGGTGAACTGATGTCACAACTGAGAGGCTCTGTTTGTCTTCTGCTCATGAATTTTTTGGGTATTATATGGAGGTAACAGTTTTGGCTGCAGGTTACTTTTATTCTGACCTTCAGGTGAAGGTTGGATATTCTTAAGACTCTGAGAAGGGCAGAAGGTACCTTAGCTGCCCAATATTTGAGGAAGACCAGGAGGACAATTCTTTCACTGCTCCATCCTGATTGTGTGGAGCAGGAGGTCAACATCATGCCTACAACTTCCTGTTGTGACTTCTGCTCTGAGAGATTCAGAGATTTAAGGGTTTACACCCTCTCTGTTATAAATTTGTCTTTTATCCCCTTTGTAATAGCCTGTGAATGTGTAAAGGAAAAGGAAGAAATAAACACCTACCTTGAGATTTAATATAAATAGTCCCATTTCCTGCCCCCTCTTCCTTGGTGGCCCTGTCGTCTCCATGTTGATGCATTGCACTATGAATTTAGTGTTGTTTCCAGCCCTCTAGTTAAGAATATTTTTAAGCCTCAGAAAAGGAAACGACCAGTTGAAGGATTTTATTTGTAACTAATAATATACTTCAGCTTGGTGCTAATTAGAAGCAGGGAGTGGGTTGTTTCTTAACACCTTGGTCAACACTGCCTTGTGAAAAGCTAAAGAGATTAAACATGGGGACCTTTGATGGTGGCGATGGTAGTGGTGGTGAAACAGACCAATCTTGCCCTCAGAAATCCTAAGTACAGTTTGGTGGTTCCTCAGAATTTAGTTCAACTTCTGATGTGGTTTCATATGCTGAGTTCCTGGGGGGGTGTGTGTGTGTGTGTGAAAAGTCTTTTTAAAGTATCAAAATATTGTGGGGATCACGCCTATAATTTATTCTATTTGGGTACATGTGCATTTGTCTAAAGGTTGAATATAAATGTCTTAACATCTTAACATAACAATTATGAGAAAGACATGATGGCTATGTTAGCCACTTGGATGAGAGTTTTCCCAAACTGTATATAAAAGCAACACACTGTATCCTATAAGAGAATTAATGTACACAATTATGATCTAATAAAAAATAAATTAAAAAAAAGCATTTGATGCATTTCCTTCTGGTCTTTTTTCCTACATAATTGCTTTTTAAATTAGCATCATTTAATTGACTATCTTTCAAAATGCATATTTTAAATGGCTGTGTAATATTTTATTTTGTGGCTATAATATTTTATTTCTTTGATTCATAGTGTTGAATGATAAATGGTAATTTTTAATGTTGAAGTTTTGTTTTATTGATTATATTAATATTGATAAATTTAAAATAAATTCAGCAATACAAAATTAAAAAAAAAATCACTTGCTTACTCACCCAAGGTCTCCCAACTCCCAAGGTAAACTCCACCAAATGCCCAGGTCCAAAAAAAAAAGAAAGAAAGGAAAGAAATGTTTTAGAGTAGGCCCTCTCCGTCTGAGAACTGCTTTACTGGCTCTCCTCTGCTTGCATGTAAGTACTCGCCCTTGCGTCAATGGTCCACTGCTTCCACCCACCTGCCTGGCTCTTGCTGCCTACCTTTGACCCCAATGTGATGCTTCTTGGCATGGCTCCCCTCCCTGAAGTGACTGGAGTCCTTTCTTGCATATCTTACCATGTGGGGCTGCAAAAGATCTGTCTCTAGTCCGCCATATTGCTTTCTTCTGAAATTATAAAATTTATAATAGAACAGATGTCTTTCTGGGAGAAGGGGGAAGGAACTTCGAATCCTTCTCCCTAGAACTAAGGGAGGTATTGGGGTTTTAAATGAGGGGCCTGTCATGGGGCTGCGTACAGTGTATGTCACAAGCTGCTATTGCATTGGGGGCAGTCATGGGCATTGGTGCAGCTTGGCATCAGGAAGTCTACTCTGAGACCTTCAGAATCTCAACTTCTTTGTCCTGTGGAAAACCCATCATTTCTGGACAGGCCTGGTGGTTCAGACCTATAATGCCAAGACTTTGGGAGGCTGAGGTGGGGCCAGGAGTTCCAATCCATCATTTCTGAGAAATAACACAAAGTGTCAAGTAGTTACCATATTTTGCTATGTATAATGAATAATTTTTTACCCAAATTATTGAGGGTAATACTAATTCTGTGTCTACACAAATATTTTTAATTCTTTTATTTATGCTTGTGTGTTAATATTAAATTTAGAAGGCAATAACCATATCCATATGCAAAATAAAGCACTATAATATGTTGACAGGTTATTGCTGAACTCATGATGAACTTGCAACAGAAGCATTTCTAGCTAACAAAAAGTGATGTATTTCCCAATTGCTGTGGACTTGAAAACCCACTTGCTATAAAACCTGACAAACTAACTGCAACCTTTCAAAGCGCCAATAAGCAATCCCTTAAAGGCCCTCATGAAGACAAAATGAATGTCATAGATGTAGTCAGCTGATTTAATATCCACAGGCATCTCTCACCCAGGTTTATACCTGGATCCTAAGGTTATAGAATAACATCAAGAAGGAAATATTAAAAATGAAACATCAGCAATCCTAAGGATAGAACTGAGGATGATAAACTCCGGACTTTGAACTCCCCAAGTCTTTTTCAGAAATCAAACTGTTAAAATGAAAGTGAAAATTAAAAAAAAAATCCCTACTTTCTTTTTTTTTTTTGAGATGGAGCCTCAAGCTATCCCCCTGGGTAGAGTGCCATGGCATCACAGCTCATAGCAACCTCCAACTCCTGGGCTCAAGTGAGTCTCCTGCCTCCGCCTCCCAAGTAGCTTGCAGTATCTCCCAATTAACTC
>CAUYQV010186745.1:0-13517 GCA_963574575.1 Galagoides demidoff | reverse complement strand
CCCAGCTACTTGGGAGGCTGAGGCAGGAGACTCGCTTGAGCCCAGGAGTTGGAGGTTGCTATAAGCTGTGATGCCATGGCACTCTACCCAGGGGGATAGCTTGAGGCTCCATCTCAAAAACAAAGAAAGTCATACAAGTGTTAGTATGTGCCTAGGGCAGTGCAAAACTCAAAGGGGAGGAGGATCAGGACTCTGACCTATGCCTGTGACCCATGAAGACTAGTGTTCAAACAGGTTAGTACTCTCACACATGCCCCCACACCAATGCCAATCATTACCAGTTGCTAAAGACAAGACTGAGAAAGAAGCTGATTTAATACACAGTGGAAAGAAAAATATCAAACTTGAATTCTTACTACACACTGTCAGCCCCCTTCTTAAGACAAAGGGATTAGCTAGTCATGGACACCCTCACTCCTAAGTTAAGCACAAAACAGATGTACCTTTAGCACTTTATCCACTTCCTGTTTACTCAGATCTTCTCCACACTCTTGAGTTAACCGAGACTGGATCATGTTTCGGCGTACCCGGTAATTTTTGGAAAAAATTTCAAGTAAAACCTGTCGATGCTTTAGTAGCAAAAACATGTTATTATGGAAAACAGTAATCTAAAAGAGAAACATCCCCAAACAAGATATCGAAAGCCATTGACCTAACTCTACATTGCAGGCTGATAAAAATCTTTTCTCCACAAAAGGACTGCCAGGCTGTGGTGAGCTATGACAGCACTACTACCCTCCAGCCTGGGTGACAAAGTGAGACCTACATCTCTTTAAAGATGAGTAAATTTGGCTCAGCGCCTGTGGCTCAATCAGCTAAGGCGCCAGCCATATACACCTAAGGTGGCAGGTTCGTATCCCAAGCCCGGGCCGCCAAACAATGATGGCTGCAACCAAAAAAATGGCCAGGCGTTGTGGCAGGCGCTTGTGGTCCCAGCTACTTGGGAGGCTGAGGCAGGAGACTCACTTGAGCCCAGGAGTTGGAGGTTGCTGTGAGCTGTGATGCCATGGCACTCTACCCAGGGGGTTAGCTTGAGGCTCCGTCTCAAAAAAAAAAAAAAAAGATGAGTAAATTTGTCCAACTGATGTATAGAAATAAAGGTATGCACAAGCAGAGTTGGTGAAGAGACATTGAGGATAAAACAGGAGCTCACAACTGATTTAGCAGGCAGGGGAAGAAGCCACATCTAAATAGCGTGGAATCCCAGTGGCTCACACCTGTAATCCTAGCACTCTGGGAGGCCGAAGCAGGTGTATTGATTGAGCTCAGGAATTTGCAACCAACCTGAACAAGAGTGAGACCCCATCTGTACTAAAAATGAAAAACTGAGGCAAGAAGATTGCTTAAGCTCAAGAGTTTGAGATGTTGCTGTGAGCTATGACACCATGGAGCTCTAACAGAGGGTGACCAAGTGAGACTTTCAAAAAAAAAGAAAACATGGCTTGGCACTCTGTAGCTCACTGAGTAGGGCGCCAGCCACATATACCAAAGCTGGTGGGTTTGAGGTTGGCCTGGGCCTGCTAAACAACAATAACAACTGCAACCAAAAATTGCCAGGCGGCATGGCAGGCACGTGTAGTCCCAGATATTCGGGAGGCTGAGGCAAGAGAATCACTTAAGCCCAAGAGTTTGACATTGCTGTGAGCTGTGATGCCATGGCACTCTACCAAGGGCAACACAGTGAGATACTGTCTCAAAAAAACCAAAAACAAAAAACCACTCCAATCTTGATCTTTAAAGTTTAGGTGAGTTCATGATTTAAGGAAACCCTCTGGAGCTTAGGGTCCATGACTCTGCACTAAACGAAGAGCACTACTAGTTTCATTCACATTTCTGTTCACTGGACACCTGTAACCCTCCCTGCCAAGTTGTGACAAGAGGCAAAATGACTGATTTTGCCAACCTAAAAACCTAGGACCTGAGATCTGATAAGGACTCCTTTTGATTCCTACTATCAGAGGCTACCTAAGAAATGGGGTTCCTCGGAGGTCTGAAAGCCCAGCTGGTGTCAAAATGACCTAGGACACCAGCCCATACCTCCTGAAGGGAACTAAATTGTGTGTGTATAAATATATAAACATTTTCTTCCCCCAACAGATTCTGTAGAAAGTGAAGAATCTGTTTTTTGAAGGATTCTGATAGAACCAGCCCAGACTGGCATTTTGGAACCACTGGTTTAGGCTCAGACTATTAACACATTCAGCCTATTATGTCGAGCATTCAAAGATAGGGACAATATTTAAAACCAGGAGTTGCTGGAAAATCTAAAATGTACATACGAATGTACTTTGGATACACATCTCCCCCAAAGCATCAACCTCCCTAGAATCCCCACCCCAGTCAGGGGACAATAGCAGCAAATCTCATCTCACCTGATCACTCATGTCCCCAGACTCCCAGAGGGCAAACACTTTCTGCTCATCCGGCGAAGCAGCAGTCTGTGGGGGAAACTGAGCATGGCCCAGGCATGAGCTGGTCATTTGTCTTTACCACATGGATCTACCTGCCTGCTTCACCCCTCCCCACCTGCACCAGCACAGTTCTAAGAACACAGGTTCCATTCCCAGCTCCTGCCACTAGCTATAAGGGCCCTGGGCAGCAGCAAAACCTGTGTCTGTTTCCTCACCACAGGGAGGCAGCCAATACCCTCAGTGCTCTGGGATGAGGAGCATGACGTGCAATGTGCCTAGTTAACTGCCCATCTTAAAGCCCTCAGCTGTATTCAGCATAGTTGGAGAAACCGGGTTCTTCTATTTTCCCCATTAGCCTTGCACAAACTCAGCTCTATGCTTTAACATTCAATGTCCTCACACCCTAACATGTCAACTTTCTTATATTTGAAGTGCCCCTTTCTCCATAATTCCTTAGGGGTACCCTAAGGAATGGCTTCCCACAAGGACTGTGTCAACATGAGACACGGCCCAACTCCTAGGTAATCCATGCCACTTTGTCTAAAGGGGGACCAGGAAAAGGGAGGCACAGGCGGCCTGGGTATCTGGAGAGAAGGGGGATTAAAAAGGAGGAGGCACCTAGAACAGTGGGTTCCTATCCTGGTTCCGTAACACAAAAAACAATAATGGTTTACTACCATGTAAAGCGCTAAGAGGAGCTTTAAACATAACAATCTCACTTGATCAGGAGAAACGGGAGAGGTAGAAGGTATCAAACCCCTACTCTTCATAAGGAAAAGAAAGCTCAGAAAGGCTTATTCACTGTCCAGGGTCACACAGCCAGTAAGTAACACTGCCAGGACTTAAGTCCTTGCGACTTGCTCTCCCTAGGCCTTAGTTCCCTTATATAAAAAACAGGAGCCTTGACAAATGTAAGGTGATAGCCATCTTGGATACAACTCTGATACGGTCCCCAGAAGAGAGCTCCAGATAGGGCCATGGGATGTCCTACAGCCTCTGGCCCTACCAAGAGGAAGAGGCATGGTGAGAGCAGGTCCTGGGGGAGGAGATGGGGTTGAGAGAGGCCACATCATTGTCTACATCTGTCCACTCCAGTGACCTATGATGACCTCACTAACACCAGGTAGGCACCCTCTCTTACCTGGCACAGCTCACAGAGAAAGGTAGGCAGGATCCCAGACCCCAGCAGCTACTATAGGGGACCTCACCAAGGAGGTTCCCAATGGAGAGAGCTGACCCTCAGCCCCGCCAGCCTAGGATCCATAGGGCCTTTTGTCTAGTTTCTGTTCTTTACATACACAGGGATGGGCCTGGACCTCAGGACATCCCTCAAGGCTGCAGGTGCTTCTGATCTTGGCACAGAAAACATTAGAGACAGCCACAGCCCCACCTCAGCCCATTCTGCTGCCAAGTCTGGGCAGAGCCTGGCTGGCTCATCCTAAGGGGAGGGAAACAGGCTCTAACACCTTCCACTCCTCCTTCTTCCACGTCATGGCCCCTCCCAGGACAGAAAAGCAGCCCAAGATGCAGGGGGCTCACTACACCCCTGGCACCCAAAGTGGTGTACAGCCACAGAGCAGGATCCAGGCACAATCTGAGGGCACCTGGGAAGAGCTCAACTCATCTAATTTAAGCAGAACAGACCCAAGACATAGAGCCACTACACTGAGGTTCAAATTCCAGCTCTGCCACTTCCCAAGGGTGTGACCTTTGAACAAGTTCATTTCACTTCTTAGAACCTCAGTTTCTTCATCGGCAGACTGTGAAAGGATTGAATAGTAAGAGAAGTGGAATCATCCCTAACAATGCCATCAAGGCTGGGGGCTGGAAACCAAGAACCCTGCCATATCCCCATCAGTAGGTTAGGGCCCTCAGACATCTTATTTAGCCCTTACCAAAGTCTTATGATACAAAAACCAATGTTAATCTACTTCAGATGAGGGCATAGAGCCTCAGAGAGGCTAATGTGCCCAAGGTTATACACGGCCACCAAGCCACCACATAAGAACAGAGAGTCACTCTAAGAATGGCCCTCTGTGTCCCCATGCAGCTTCCCAATATCCGGCTTCCACAGGCCCCTCCTAAAGTGAACAGACTTCCCACAGCTCCTCTCTGCCAGGAAAGGTCCTGCCTGCCTAGGTACCCTCCTGTGGGGCTGATGGTGGCTTCATTTTGTCTGCCTATCCCAGCAAACGCAGGCTCTACTTACAGGCACCAATATCTGCTTGCAACCAGCGGCCAGCACCGTGTCCTGAAGCATGCGGTCTGATATGCCACTGAAGAGGGTGTGGCCAGGGGGTAGGCTGGCCAAGTGCAGGTTGAAGAGGCGCTTGAGTTCACTCAGGGTGAGTACAAACTGTCTCTGAAAGGTGGCCTCCACAAAGGCTCTCAGTTCCCGGGCCACAGGGCTGCTGGCACAACCTGGGGGCGGGTGCCCATTGAAGCTGTCCATGCCTGCTGCCCGCCGGGCAGGCAGCCCATTGGCCAGCCAGCTGTTGCAACCACCACTGGGTGATGTGTCCATGGGCTCCTCCTCCTCTGCTTCCTGCTCTTCCTCTTCCTCTCCTTCCTCACTCACGGGCTCCTCCTTGATCCGCACTCCGGACAGAACCGAGGATGCCCGGATCTGTTCCTTCTGCCGCTCCAGCTCCCGCTCCAGCAGTATGTGGTTCTGCTGGGCCTTGGTTTTGGCTACTTGGACCCGCTGCTCCCCAGAGACCAGCCGGGCAGGCCCTGTGAGAAGGGAGGCCGCACTGCTCAAGAGGGCACAGGATCCCCCATAAATCAAGGCCCAGCAGGATATGGCAGACATAGAACGAAGTGGCCCAGCCCTTTTATCCCGCTTTACTCAGGGTATTTAGTTATCCCAATAACAAGGAAAAAAAGAAAACTAGGGAAATTATCAAATTCTCATGTTCCAGAGTCAAGCAAAGATAGGCTATTTCACCTTCCCACCAGCTGCTGCTCCTGTGCCCCTACCTTCTGTTCACCCAACAGAGCTAGTTCCCAGGCCTGGAACCCCTGAGGCCCTCAAAAGGGCAGCGAACAGGCAGAGAACCTTATGTCCCCTGGTCCAGCCTCAGCCCTGCTCTGCAACAGCAGCCCTTCTGGATAGTGTCCAGGTTGAAGTCTGCCCAGCCCAAAGCCCCTCACATACCTGACTGTCCATCTGGCTTCTTTGGCATGGATTCCTTTGCAAGATTATAAACTTTCTCCAATCTGAAAAGAAAAGTAAACTCTCTCAACTTCAAACCATGTCTCCTGTCATCTGCCTCATAATAGAAATACGCCCCGATCCCCAGCATGTGCATTCCCTGAATACAGTGTGGCCAGCTCCACTGGGTCCTTCTTTCCCCGTGCCCCTTCCAGCCCCATGACCACCTGCCCTCCGCCAGTCTCCTGCTCCTCAGTGCTTCCCTCCCTCCTTTATACCTGTCTCCCCCTAACCCCACCAACCTCCAGAATGCAGTAGTCCTGACAAGCAGGGAATAGCTACGTCCAGCCTGTGTTCTAAGGACTCTGGGACCAGCTAGTGATGTCTGAATGCATGGAGAAGTTGCATGTTGCAGGTCCCACCTGGCCCCCGCCGGCCAGACTCCCCATCCCCATTGCTCCTGAGAGGCGGGGCTGCCCCTTGTCCTGCCCAGCAGGCCCTTACTTGGCCTGGATGCCTGTCCATAACATGTGCTGCCGCTGCACCACATCTGGATGCTTCTTGATGAACTCGCCATCATAAGGCAGTATGAACTCCCAGCCTTTGTTGATCCTCACTACAGCCATGTGCTCCAGAAAGTCCCTCACGTCCTCGGTGCAGAGCTGAGGGGGAGGGGAGAGGACAGCCAAGGTGAGGCAGAGCCCTCTTCTCCTTTGGCAGCAGGCCTGCCTCAGACCACAAGGACACACTTACTTTGGTCACCGTTGCCACTTCTTTCCTGACCACCCAGCGGCTCTGCGTGAACTTCCACATCTGAGGGGGAAAACAGCTTGTTGTAGCAGGCAGAGGCACCTGGGACTGCGATAAACTAGGGCCCGTCAGCCCCATCCAAGGTCAGTGCCATATGGGAACGTGGCTCCCCCAATGCCACAGTCCCATTATCCACAACAACCAAAAATATGACTTGTATTAAGATTCTGATTTGTGAAAATTGCCAACCAAGGCATTTTTAAAACATCACTAAGGCCTCAGTCAGAATATAGCCCTTCTGCAACCCACCAGCTACAAGAACTCAAAGGCTGAGCCTCAGACCCCAGGATTCTTTTTTTTTTGAGACAGAGGCTCAAGCTGTCCCCCTGGGTAGAGTGCTGTGGCATCACAGCTCACAGCAACCTCCAACTCCTGGGCTCTAGCGAGTCTCCTGCCTCTGCCTCCCAAGTAGCTGGGAAACACAGGCACCCGCCACAACGCATGGCTATTTTTTTTGGTTGCAGCCATCATTGTTGTTTGGTGAGCCAGGGCTGGATTCAAAGCCACCACCTTAGGTGTATGTGACTGGTGCCTTAGCCACTGGCGCCAGGCCAGACCCCAAGATCCTAAGAAAAGTAAGGAAAAGACAGAGTCCTGGGCCGCCAGTAGCACGGCCTTCTCAGACACACCTGTCTCAGCGGGAACACTGCTGCCACCGCTGTGCCAGTCCTCTGAATGGAAACCCTGTCCCACCCCCTGGTTCTCTTCCCATACCCCATCCCCTGCTCAGTGACCCCAGAGGGCACCCCCCACCAGATACTTACAACAAAGTCCCGGCCCCTGCAGAGTACCTCAGCAGGCACGCCACTGTGAGGGCTGGACGAGTCCTTGGGGTATAGGATGTCACTGCCAATAAAGGTAGGGATGGCAGGTCAGGCTAAGGAGCCCTCTCATTGCCTGCTGTCCAGGCTCTAAGCTGAAACATAGCCCAGGTCCTGCCTCTTTCCAGCATAGACAGTACAGGCCTGAGTTCCCTGTAAACGCGGGAAAGAAGCGGCCCTTCCCCACGCACCTAAGAGTTCTTCTTAATCCTTCTCAACCCACCATGCACACACTGGCCCAGCCCCCTACACATTCAGTGAGAGGTCAGGGTATCGGAGACAGACAAGGGCACAGCCCAGGACTTTCTGGAAGCCACGAAGTCTCATCTGGGAAGTGACATCAAGAGAAGGTGACAAAGCAATCAACAAAGCCTCTCCACCTGCTAAAAGGAGTGAGTGGGTGTGTGAGCTGAGGTAAGAGGGTTGGCACTGTGCTGGAGTCTGGTCAGGTTCTGGAATGCAAGTGGCACATTAGGCTCAAGAATAAAGGACCAATACTCATGGCTTAGAGAACTTCAGGAAAAGGCCTAGGGCAGAGTGAACAGGGTGGGTACTGAGGCACCCAAGTCTCCATAGGGTAATCTTGACCCACCTCCAGCCATAGACCCAACAACATCAAATGCCACTCAGGCCACCCTCACTCTCACTGACCAGTTCCCTACACATCAAGGCCCTCCCCTCTCCCTTGCTCAATCCTACCTGGCACCTCAGCCTTCAAGGTTGAGCTCTATGGGGCAGGACTCTGTCTGTGGTGTTCTCGGCTGCCCCACAGAGAAGGTATCCAGTAAGTGTGCACTGACTGAATAAGTCTGGTCCATGTTGTGGTCTGTAGTCAGTGTGCTCAACTGCAGTGGCCCCTACCCTAGCCCCCCACGCACAGTGTCTTGAGGACAGGAACAGTTTCTGAATGAGAGCTCTGTGCACAGCACAGAACAAACAAGACATATTTCTGAATGAAGACATGAATTTTATGTTATTTCCTCCCAGACATAAAGGCTGAGGGCATATGGAAGGACCATCACTCACAGGCTCCAGCCTAGCGTGGGCAGATCAGAGTGGGACTAGCAGAACAGCCAAGGCCCTAGAGTTCCTACCTTCAAGTCCTAGGCTAAATTGTAACTACAAGGGTGGCACATGCAGTGGTAGGCACAGAGCCCAGCGTGGAGTCCTGGAGCTCAGCTCTAAACCCAGCTGATAGCTGCCTTGCTGCAAGACTTCTGGCATGTCCCTTTGTCTCTCTGGGCCAGTATCCTCAGATGAGTGATGGGAAAGCCTTTCCAGGTTTTTTTAATTCATGGAATAAACACATATAGGAAGTGGTCCCATTTAACAAGTGACTTGCTATTGCAAAAGGCTTCTTTCTGTATTGAAAATCTAGTGTAAAACAGGCAATAGCTGTGAGATTCTGAGAGTCATATTTACCAGTGAAAGAGTGCCACCATGTGGCAGTATATGAATACACTTTGTGATTTATTTGGCCAACCAGCTGAAATGATAAGCATTCTGCAAGTAATTACTTTTTTTAAAATTTGGAGCAATTCTCGGCTCTGCGCCTGTGGCTCAAGCGGCTAAGGCGCCAGCCACATACACCTAAGGTGGTGGGTTCAAATCCCCAGCCTGGGCCCGCCAAACAACAATGATGGCTGCAACCAAAAAATGGCCAGGTGCTGTGGCGGGCACCTATAGTCCCAGCTACTTGGGAGGCTGAGGCAGGAGACTTGCTTGAGCCCAGGAGTTGGAGGTTGCTGTGAGCTGTGATGCCATGGCACTCTACCCAGGGGGATAGCTTGAGGCTCTGTCTCAAAAAAAAAAAAAAAATTTGGAGCAATTCTTTTTCTCATACTGTTCACTTTACACTACACTATGCTACTTTAAAAAATGAGTTTTAGGCTTGGTGCCCGTAGCTCAGTGGTTAGGGCACTGGCCACATACACAGGGGCTGGCAGGTTCAAATCTGGCCTGCGCCTGCTAAACAATAACAACTAAAACAAAAAAATAGCCAGGTGGAGTGGTGGGCACCTGTAGTCCTAGCTACTTGGGAGGCTGAGGCAAGAAAATCACTAAAGCCCAAAAGGACACAGTGAGGACACTGTGAACTGTGACGCCACAGCACTCTGCCAAGAGCAACATAGTGAGACTCTAACCCAAACAAACAAACAAAAAAAGTGAAATAGACACTCCCAGATTAACAAAAACCAAGGAAAATTCATCACTAGCTGACCTGCATTAAAGAAAATACTATAGCATTATTAGTCAGAAGGAAATTATCCCAGATAAAAACTCAAGAGATACAGAAAGGAATGACAAGTGAATTAAAAAGGTAAACATGTTAGTAGATATTGACTGACTGGATACAGCAATGCCTTGTGGGGTTTAAAATAAGAGAATTAAAATACTGTTGGCTGGGCATGGTGGCTCATGCCTATAATCCCAGCACTGTAGGAGGTGGAGGCAGGTAGACTGCCTAAGTTCACAGGTTCAAGACCAGCCTGAGCAAGAGCAAGACCTTGGCTCTAAAAACAGCCAGGTACTGTAGTGGGTACCTGTAGTCCCAGCTACTTAGGAGGCTGAGGCAAGAGGATCACTCCCACGATTTTGAGGTTGCTGTGAGCTATGATGCCTTATCACTCTACCAAGGTTGACAAAGTGAGACTCCATCTCAAAAAAAGGAAAATACTGTATACAAATACAGCAACATATGACTTAGAACAGAGGTTCTCAACCTGTTGGTCGCGCGACCCCTTTGGGGATCGAACAGCTCTTTCACAGGGGGGTTGCCTAAGATATCCTGCATATCAGATATTTACATTACAATTCATAACAGTAGCAAAATTATAGTTATGAAGTAACAATGAAAATAACTTTATGGCTGGGGGTCTCCACAACATGAGGAACTGTTTTAAAAGGTCATGGTTTTAGGAAGGTTGAGAACCAGTGACTTAGAAAGAGGATAAATATATTCTAAGATCTTTGAGCTCTCTTAGAAAAGGGTAAAAAGTGGCAATTAGTATTAAACTAGGATGAGCATGAAAGCAAGCTGAACACTGTAGAATAACCAATTTATGAGCCAAGAGAGAATAACTTTCAAGTTAGTAGGGAAAAAAAGGAAACATAGCAGGCAGGACAAACAGAAATTACTGTAGATTTAACCCAAAACATCAGAACCACATTAAAGTGAAATGGACCAAGTGCCCCCATTCAGACTATAGAACATACCTCTTCACTACCCAGTTTCCTTGAACTAACATCGCCACCTTCTGGATGCCACGCATAACAGCCACAGAGTCGACAGATGGGCCCAAGAGGCTCATCAAGTTGGCAAAAGGCATGACCTTCACTGAGGAGGACATAAGCGTCGTCAGGCAAAGGAAAGTGGCCTGGCCCTCCCAGCTACCCCACAAAGTGTAACAATATCTGTAAGAGGGATGGCTGACATTCACTGGCTGCTCACTATGTGCCAGGCACTATGCGCCTCGCTGAACCCTTTTGAGGTTCCTATGAGGAAGACTTGAGCCTCAAGAGGGAACAGAGCATTACTACTCAGGCTTGCTCAGGGATGGTTCAGAACTATGAAGTGGCAACATAGTAAGACACTATCTCAAAAAAAAAAAAAAAAAAAGATCCTAATTCACGTTTATATACCCACTAAGCCCTTTAGAAGCCTCATCTCTGATTCTTCACATCAGTCCCTAGGAACTATCATCAGTCTCTTTTTATAGATTAATAAACTAAAGTTCAGAAAGGTTAGTCACCTGTCTAAGTTCATAGCAGGCAATGGTGACGACAGGATGGTAACCCCGCTGCACTGCTTTGTGTGTTATATTTCCAGTGACAGAGCTACAAAGTGGGGCAGACTCTGGGCATAGGGGCCTCTGGCCTCACCCTTGGTCCTCAAACTATCCCACAGATTCCATTTCCCTAGGCATCAGCAGGGCTGGGGCCCCTCAGAGGCCAGAGGGTGGCTACCCACCATTCTTCATCAGAATCTTGATCTGATCAGCCAGAGGCAGAGTGCGTAACTGGGCCATGGACAGGACATTGCTGGGGGCCACGGGCTTATCTCTGTTGAAGGAGAAGGTGATAGGTTAAAGGAGGCTGGCCCGGGGAGGAAGAGGGAATCCAGCCCACCTTACTCACTTTTCCTCCTCCTGGCTAGGTGGCATCAGCATCATGAGGTACTCACTGTGGGAAGAGGGCAGGAGTCAGAGGCCCAGGGCTGCATGGAGGCTGAGCCTCCTCAGCAGCAGCACCTGGTGAGGGTCTGGGGAAGGTCACAGACAAGGCCTCAGAAGCCCTGAGATCTCAAGATGAACACTCCTACAAGAGAGGGGGTCATCTCTTCCTAGGCCCACCCTCCTGGCCCTTTCCAGAGGACAATGGGGTCCCTGTCCATCCCTCATGCTAGAGAAAGGCCCACAGTCCCAACGGAGGACCTATCCTCGAGGGACCCTCTCCTGGGGGCCCTGGCCCAGGCCAGCCCACCTGGGTGACTTGATGAGCTCCGTGTTCTCCACACCACTTGAGCCCGGGCACAGCAGGTACTGGCGCTCATGCTCAGAGCGGCTGTCCTATTGGGGGGAAAGAAGGGTGTAAGGAAGAGCTCAGCCATCCCAAAGGCCTCCTCCACCTTTCACTCCTGCCATCCACTGCTGAGTGCCAAGGCCAGCCATAGGACCATGTCCAACCTCCTGAGAATAGGACCCTGGCCTCTGATCTGGCTGCAACCACCTATTTTTCAGGCTTTATGACTTGCCCATCCCAGCACTAGGGCCTCAGTGCCTGTCTGTAACGCAGGAACACTACCACCAATGAATAAAAGAACAGCTCTCATTCATTGATGTGTGCCTAGGAAGTGCCAGGCTCTGTTCCAATGGCTATATATATCTCATCCTCAAAATAATTCGGCAAGGTAGGTACTATTATTACTCCTATGGTTTTATAGATAAGGAAAGAGAGGTTAGGTAACTTGCCCAAGGTTACGCAGCAGGAAACAGCAGAGTGTCTGGAAGCCTGACCCTGCCAACACAAATCTCTTCCAGAAAGGTTCCAGAGAAATCAGGAGTTGCTGTGTTTCATCCAGGGGAAGAAAATACCCAAAAACCCACAAAAAAACACCAAGGAGCCCTAGCCCATGATGTCTATGGGAATTAATATTCAATTGCTTCCTTCACTCAATACACAGGTTTCAAGGATTAGGTTCTAAAGTCAATGTACAAGATGAAAACCAAGTATGACAACTTTAGGGCATCTGACAGATGGCTGATCCTACAACATCAGGTAATGTCTGGCCTGTGGTCTAGGCCAATAGTCCATGAAAAATATGTAACCAAACACTAGCCCCACGGCAAGCCCAGTAAAATGCCCACACTCAAGGGGACTTCAAAGGGCCAAAATCCCAACCAGGAGAATGGTAGCCTTGCCTCTCTGGGCACATGCTGGCTCACTGGTATGGCTAGAGTGAATAACAGACTGCTCATGAGACCTAGTCCTCTCTCTGTGGTATTACTGAATGGCTACACAGGAATCTGGTATGAAATGAGAACAGGAGTCCACACCCTAATACTTCTGGGCAATGGGATTTTTCCCTAGCACACCATCAGGCCCAGCTCACCCTGAGGCCATAGTAGTGCAGATGGACCCAGGGCTCCTCAGCATGCTTCTTCTGCAGAAACTCATAGGACTGCACTCGGCGTTGGCGAGCCTGCTCTGACTCCGGCCGGGAAAACCGTACCTGGGGTAGGATGAGAGGGCAGAGTCATACCCTCAGGCCTTGACCATTGCTGGGCTGCTATCTCAGATACTGCCAGGAAACCAGAGAACTCCAAATTGAATTCCACTCTCTCTTCTTTTCCTGACTAGGATCATTTAAATTCAGTTCCAAAGGCTGGGTGCAGTAACCAATGCCTGCAATTCTGGCACTTTGGGAGGCTGAGGCAAGAGGATTGCTTGAGGCCAGGAGTTCAAGATCACCTAGGCCAGCAATTCTCAACCTTTGGGTTGTGACCCACAGGAACTGTATTAAAGGGCCGTGGCATTAGGAAGGTTGAGAACCACTGACCTAGGCAATACAGTGAGATCCTGTCTCTACATAAAATAAAAATATTAGTGGCTCGGCGCCTGTGGCTCAATTGGCTAAGGCGCCAGCCACATACACCTAAGGTGACAGGTTCAAATCCCCAGCCTGGGCCCGCCAAACAACAATGATGGCTGCAACCAAAAAATGGCCGGGCGTTGTGGCGGGCGCCTGTGGTCCCAGCTACTTGGGAGGCGGAGGCAGAAGACTCTCTTGAGCCCAGGAGTTGGAGGTTGCTATGAGCTGTG
>CAUYQV010186742.1:0-10182 GCA_963574575.1 Galagoides demidoff | reverse complement strand
TCTTTTTTAAAATTTATTTTTATTTTGGGGGACAGAGTCTCACTTTGTCACCCTAGTAGAGTGCAGGGTGTCATCATAGCTCACAGCAGCCTCAAGCTCTTTGGCTCAAGTGATTCTCTCAGCTTCCCTAGTAGCTGGGAGGACAGACGCCCACGGCATGTGGCTATTTTTAGTGATGGGGTCTCTGTCGCTGAAGCAGGAAAACTTTCTTTCAAAAGTCTGCTGTCCGGCTCGGCGCCTGTGGCTCAAGCAGCTAAGGTGCCAAGCCACGTACACCTAAGGTGGCGGGTTCGAATCCCCAGCCCGGGCCCGCCAAACAACAATGATGACTGCAACCAAAAAACGGCCGAGCGTTGTGGCGGGCGCCTGTGGTCCCAGCTACTTGGGAGGCGGAGGCAGGAGACTCACTTGAGCCCAGGAGTTGGAGGTTGCTATGAGCTGTGATGCCATGGCACTCTACCCAGGGGGATAGCTTGAGGCTCCGTCTCAAACAAAAAAAAAAAATAAAGAAAGGAAAAAAAACCTTTAAGAGAATAATTTTCCTATAGAGATCCCACTTTCAGCACCATCTGTTCTCATTTTTCCTCATATGTCACAAAACAAACTATTATACAAGATTTTTTTTTTTTTTTTACTTAAGACCTACTGTATTCAGCAATATATAGACAGGCAATGGAACTCAACAAGTTTCTATCAAATGCACATTATTTAAAGTAGGCTATCAGGTAGTCTTTGAAATGGGAGGGTGAAAAGCTTGGATGGATTGATGAAATGTTTGTACAAATTACACTAAGATAAGGTAATAGGTGATAAGTTTCATAAGAGAGTCAAAAATGCAATCAAAGTCTGGAAGGAAAGTCCATTTCCATAGAGGTGACCAAAGGGTGCTGAGTAAATGACTGATAATTGGGGTCTCCTGTTGGGTCAATAGGCTTGTGCTATGTGGAAGAAGAAGGCTGAGAGGAGAGGATACGTGACAGGGGAAGGGGCAGGGGTGAGGAGTGCCTTAAACTCCTGAGCAGCGGGGTTTATATGGAGGGCAGGGAAGCACTTGTGTTTTTTAAGTGAGTAGATGCAGTTGGACAGAGATCAAAGAGAGATCTGATGTCTCATGCAAGGAATTTTGAGCCTATTTTTCAGGAAATGGAATGTAGAAGACTGATGAGGTGTGTAGATCGCAAAAGGGGACTGAGGCTAAGGCGCTTTGGAATCCCAGTGTACGACTGGTGGAAAGCAGATGGACTCTCCTCATGCCCCCTCCTGACATCAACTGGGTCCTCCTTCCCTTCAGATGTGAAATGCATAAGTGCCAATTACATTTTCACGATATAAAAGAGGAAATAATTATTACTACCAGTCTCATCTAGTGATCATCCCAGTTAAAAGAGATTAGACATATAAAGCATTTAGCATAATAACCACACATAATAAATTAGTAAGCACTCAGTAAATGTTAACAATTATTAATATTGTTAATTTTGAAACATTTTAAAGGCATAATTAGTTGGATTTTTGTGTTATATGCACTGCATTTTAAGCACTATTCAGATTTTTTTCAGCTACTAGAACAGTAATCTGTCTCTTCTCCCATGACTCAGCATATAAATAATCAAGAAATGTACTTTGTGTGTTGATATATGCTTTGGGAAAAACTTCAGGAGGCATGTTTATGTTTGCTAAACTGCTAAGAAAGATTTTCTCTAGATATTGGGATTAAAGGGGGCTGTCATATTTGATGACAAATATTTATATGATATTAACATAATAACCACACGTAATAAATTAGTAAGCACTCAGTAAATGTTAACAATTATTAATATTGTTAATTTTGAAACATTTTAAAGGCATAATTAGTTGGATTTTGGTGTTATATGCAGTGCATTTTAAACACTATTCAGATTTTTTTCAGCTACAAGAACAGTAATCTGTTTCTTCCCATGACTCAGCATATAAATATTTATAGTTTTTAACAATCAATAATCTCATAGAAATAAAATAATGATAAGAAAATAACAAAGGCAGCAGGTGTTATGCTTTAGTTATTTCTTACCTTAGAAACAACAAATTTGGCTTCTATCTACTGTATCGTCAGGACTACGCTCCTTCTCAGAGTCATGGTTTCTGGGGCAGGCGAGGATTTAGCCTTCTGCTGTATTACTCTCCAAGCCATCGGATTTAGACATTACAGCACCAAATAGAACTATCATAGACAGGAAGTTTGAAAAACATTAACCATTTGACAACTGTGGGTTTTAATGCCATCTGAATTCTCAAACAACTATTCAATTGTTTATCTCAAAATAAAGATCATCAATTACACACACCTTTTCTCAGTTCCAATAAATGAGTCAGACTCATTCATCTTTTCCAAGGATAATTTGCATGTTTTCATCAGATTATCATTAAAAACTGATTTTGACATTATATCTTTATGCAAGTCTTCCTTCTACATATGCCCATATATTTATTTTAAGTGAATGCCTTGGTATTTGAACTTAAAAACCCAACTTAACTTTAAGTTGTCTGTGAACCTTACTATCTGATAGGTATTAAGATAGTCACCAACTTGCCTTAAAAGCAGTCATTTCAGCATTAATTCCCCCGCCATCCTCACTATTTTAACTGAAGAAATCATTTGATGCAGGGAAGAAGCTAAACTTCTGTAAATCTCATCGATTTACACATTACAAATATCCTGTAGATATAAAATGTGCTTTTCAAAAATTCTAGAATCCCCAAAATGATACATTTAGAAAGAATTTCTTATGCCACTTTGGCCCAGAGATTCATGTGAATGTCTTTGAGACACATACAGCTGGACATTGGCAGGGTGAAGTCAGGACCCAATCAGGACCCAGATCTCCTGATAGTTACTCTTGGGCTTGTCTGATTTATATGCCTGGAAAACTTCCCCAATCCCACCTAACTTTAAGCCTATTTATTCATACTGCATTTATTATTCATCCTCTGCATTGAATTTACATAGGAATGTCTTTGAAAAGAATGCTACAAAAAACTGTGAGAAGAGGTACAGAGTTTTGTTAGTTTTTTTTATTTTATTTTAAATCAGATTGTTGTGGGGGATAGATACATTTTATTATTGTCATTTTAACACGAAAGACACCTCCTACTAAATTTTTGATATTAAACTTTAGCAGCCATGCTCCTGACATGAATTTTAAGAAGTAATTGTTATAGTTTCAGTAGATTATAAAAAGCAGCACAGCCATTGAAATTAAAGCCATATTGCTTTGTAAAGGTCGTATGAGGAAGGAAATAAAATGCTCTTTTTTTTTTTAACCTTGTTTGTTTTTCAGATCAAGACCTGCCCAGATTCTGACCTCAAAAACCAAATTGTTTCTATCTATGTGATCTCTCAGCTAATAATTTGTTAAGATTCTCTATTTCTTTTTCTTTTTTCTTCCTCCCACCAGGTGCTAAAAGGATTATTATTCACTGTGAACCAGAACCATCACTGCTAGGTTACTGATAATCCAACCACTTGTGAAGACAACCCAGAAAAAAAAAAAAAAAAAGAGCCTGATTTAGTCACTTAGCTTGTTTTCCATTTAATTGTTACGCCACATGACTTTACATGTAATGTCTTGCATCTGACTTATACGCAGAATCTACTCTGACACTCATTTTGAATATCTTTATGTATCTTTTAGTATATGTCTTCTTTTTGTAAAACATCAAAGTGCTCATGACGTCTGGAGAAAAAAACATTTAACTGAACTAAGTTTCTAAAATCTACAGTGAAATTAAGACAATCTTCAATTGTTCTGAATATTCCTTATGTACAGAGTTCCAGAAAACATATCTGAAAGAATAGATATGCCATATTCACAAACCTTTATTGAGAAAAAAAAACACATCATTATAACATCGAATTTCATTGAGAATTTTTCAGAAATTCTCTAATTCACAAATGATATTAAATGAAATACTATAGAATAAATGGTAATATTCCTTGGTAATATGAGGTCCCACAATTAAGTCTGTGGACTCCCCCTCATGACATTGCTGGATATCACTAGTTACCTTGGGAGTTTTGCCCTTGGCCATCTGGTGACTGTAGTGATATTCAGCAAATGGGGAGTGTAGCACTCGCCCGCCCTCAGAATGAGTTCACAAACTTAATTGGACCTTGCATAATTAAGATAAATATTTTAAATAACACCAAGAAAAGTATTCTTAAATATATGCCTAATAGTCTGCATAAGACATTATTATGGAATATATATTCTCTATTTATTATAATATTAATATGCAACGTGTCAAATGCCGTGGGATTATTAATCTAGGAACTAAATATCACATATTTCCTTATAAAATTGTATTACTTTACAAAACAAATTTTCATGTCAGTTAATTATTTGAAAAGCTTTTTAAAAAGAAAGTCAAGAAAATAAGTTTCTTTTGACATTTATTTAGTTATGACAAATCTGCTTTGAGACATTGTTGACACTCGTTAACTAAATTTATTTTTTAGGTCCTCAGATATGCGCCCTGTCAATAGGTACTGGGCAAACATTAACATCACACTCTGGGAGGCATTTTCAAGGAAAAAGGAACAGATGACTTTTCTGAGGAATGTCTACTGGCAAGAATTTTCAAGAGTTGTATGAACCACATTCAGGAGTTGTTCTTTCACGCCATTCAGATCAACATTTTAGATGCTGTCATGTGAATTATGGCTGGGTCAAATTCAAAATAAAACTGAGAACGTGTACCGTGTACCAGCCAGAGATCCAGTAGTTGCAATTTTCTTAAAAATAATGATGATAAAAGGCACTAAAAAGAGAAGTGAAATGAAAAGAAGGGAAGGGAAAGGAACAAAACTTAATAACATATTTAATTGTTGTGTCTTCTAATACTAGGGAAATAAAAATAATAAGTCTACCCAGTATTTGATCTGCATCGCTGTATTGTACTCCGTGTCATTTATAAATTGAATAATTATATTACATGTTAACTATAACTGCCTCATATTTATGGAGTATTTTTTTTGGAAGTAAAATAGGAAGGGGATGAACAGCCTTTGATGTAAATTGACTTGACATTAAAATGGGGTGACAAGATGGTGACGTTCACCAGATGCTGAAGCAGGGCCATCTTGACCCGCTAAGTCCTTAAGGCCAAGGGAGACACACCCAACACTATGTTTTGCTCCGTGGTGGGGCTGAAAAGCAATGTTAACTGTGATCTGTGTACACTGAAAGCCCGTGTCACAGACATCCATCAGTGAATTCACAGTGTTTTTCTCCCTTGGTAGCAGTTTTCAATTATTGCAAGGTGATTAGACAATTACTGTTTATCACTTTTTTATTTATCATTTTGCTTTGTGTTTTTATCCTCTGTAGGACCATGGGGGTAGGGAACTAATCGATTATTTTTCTTATCCAAGTGAACCATAATCAAAAAGACTTGAGCACTATGGATGAAACAATTTCTGATAAAGTAGAAGATCATCTATCTGATATTAATTTAGAAGAGTTTTAGAATCCAAGATGTCTCCTGCAAACTAGCTGCATAAGCTCAAGTTTATCATTTTAAGGTTATGAAGATTGTCAGGTAGCAGCAGGAGAGCAAGGATGGACGCTACAGGCACAATACGTGACCTGTAGGAAGAGTCTTCATGGCATTGGGAAGACTAAAGAGTAGGAAATAAGCTAAAGAGATAGATAGATAGCTAAAGGGTCAGGTCACTAAGAACACATATTCCATAGAGAAATAGTACAAAATTTATTTTGAATTTGGCAGGGATCCTTTAAAGGAATTTAAGCAAAGGAATGAAATTATTAGAATCTAGTCCTGACCACACCCTTCACTGACTACATTTTAGGTCAAGTTATTAGACACAATTCTTAGCCAACTGTTTTTAACAACAGCAATAACAAGCAACCTTTATTCAAACCAGAACCAACACAGACCTCAGATAAAATGGGACACTTTGCTTGCAGACTTGCCTGCTTGGCCCTGTCATTCTTTGGAACCATCTCTCTGAGACCCTTCCATAAAATCCCCAGAGGTTCAGGGATTACAGCATAAAAGCTACTGATCTACATATCTGATCCGACTTTTTATCTATGCCAAATTCCATAATCTCCAGAAGAGTTAAAGTACATTTTTTTTCTTGCATAGCTTTTATCCTAAAGATCATTTTTTATTTGTATAAATTTGTCAGGTATATGGTAATTTTGTTACATGCATAGATGGCATAGTGCTAAAGTCAGGGCTTTTAACGTATCCATCAGCCACGGATTTATTTTTCATCACCCACTCCCCTTGTGCTGACTTACCCTTTCTGGTCTCCATTGTCCATCGTTCCACACTGCTACATCCATACACATACGTTATTTAGATCCCACGTATAAGTGATTATCTGACTTCTTTTGCTTAAAATAATGGCCTCTAGTTACATCCATATTTCTGAAAAAGACAGGTTTTCATTCTTACTTATGGCTGAATAATATTCTAGTAACCATGAAACTCAGAAGATAATAAAATCATATTGCCAGGTGAGGAGGCTCACACCTGTAATCCCAGCACTCTGGGAGACTGAGGCAGGTGGACTGCTTAAGCTCAGGAGTTCAAGACCAGCCTAAGCTAGAGTGAGGCCCCATCTCTAAAAAAAAATAGCTGGGTATTGTGGCCGGGCACATGTAGTCTCAGTTACTTGGGAGGCTGAGGCAAGAGAAACCAAGAGAGAGACCAAGAGTTTGAAGTTGCTGTGAGCTATGATGACCTGACACTCTACTCAGGTGTCTCAAAAAAATACTACTACTAAAATAAAATAAAAATAAAATCATAAAAATTATATCTTTAGTAAGGAAACAAAATCACTGACATTTTGAATTCTATTCCTGGGAAAAGTATTCTGGAAAAATGAAGGAAAATTAGAACATTTCCAGGCAAACAAAACTGATAGAATGTGTTTCCAGTAGACATGCACCAAGAGATACGTCAGAGCAACTTCTTCAGAGAGAAGCAAAACCACTCTAGAGAGAAACACATAACTGTAAGAAAAAAATGACAAATCCATTAGCAAAATAGTAATGTCTGATGTAGTTTAAGATATATGTAGAAATAAAAGGTCTGCTAACAATAAGGTAAAGAAAAGAGGAAGGCTGAATGAGATGAAGCTGGAGTCCCAGGCACTGTTGTACAGCTGAAAATGGGCTCATTTGCATTACACTATTATAAAGCACTAATGGATGTTATATACTTTAATAAAAGTAAAGACTGGTTTTTAAACATATCATTAGTACACTAGTAGTAGGAAAAATATGATATATTTTATGAATTCAAAATAAAGCAGAGAAAATATAAAAAGGTCAAATAGAAAACAATGGGTAAAAATCCACTTGTACCAATAATTATATTAAATGCAAATTTACTGAATACTAAACATAAAATCTTAATGTTTTCAGGTGAGATTAAAGAAAAATGACATGCTTTATGTAAGAAATATGTCTTAAATGCCAAAACAAGGAAATGTTTATAGTAAAATAATGGAAAAAATGCACCATGTATCTATTAACCAAAAGAAAGCTAGAATAGCTATCTTACCAAAACAAACGAAGATTTTAAGTAAGAAGCATTATTAAGCATAAAGCTTGACATGTCATAATAACACAGGCAACTTGAGGCAGTTAACATTCTAGAAATTTACAACAGTTCTAAATCTGTGTGTGCACTGGACAACACACAGCTCATAAAGTACATAAAGCAAAAGTCAACAGAATAAGAGAAACAACAGACGCATCTAGTATCATATGAGAGATTTTATACTTCCTTAATAGATGATAAAACAAGCAGAGCAAATATTAATAGGAACATAAATTTAAACAATATAATTCATATTTTAATCTAATTACCACATATAGAACACTGCTCCTAATGATGACAGATTTAAATCCCTTTCAAGTAAAATGCATTATTAGTCAAAAGCAAACCACAAGCTAATTCAACAAAGTCTTGACAAATCTAAAGTTTGAAATCACGTCTAGTATATTTTCTGAGCACAATAGAATTAGCTAGAAATAAAGTAGACAAAAACTAAATCAAAATTACCCAATTCCCGGAAACTTAAAAAATATATAAGCAACCCACATATAAATGAATATATAAAAGAAAAATATTAATTTTAATTAGAGTTGAATTTTAGTGAAGACAGAGCATCTAAAAAGTACTGCCTGAAGAAAAACGTATTGTTTTAGGGTTGAAAATTAATTCTCCACCTATCTTAGGTACCAAAAAATAGAAGAATAAACCAAACTTAAAGAGATGTCTAGAAAGTAAATAATAAATATAAGAGCAGGCATAAATGTAGAAGTAGAGAAAAGTCAATAGTCAGAGTCACATCTCTGAAAACTTAATAATTTTGAAAAATCTTTAATAAGATTGATTAGGAAAAAGGTAAGACAAACCATCAGGATCATAAACATCATGGCACATAGTGTAAGCATCTAAAAAGACCATCAGAAGATTTTATAAACATCTTCAGGAAATTATAAAACAGGATCAAATAGACAAAATTTCTGAAAAATACAAATTAAAAAAATAAGAAAAAAATATTTGACTAGCCCAACACTGATTTAAGGACCAGAATCTGCAGGTTAGGACCCTTCCACAAAGAAAACCTTAGACCCAAGGGGCATCACTGCTGCATTTGCCCACAGAATTCTTTCACATAGGGAAAAAAATAACATCAATCTCTCACAATCTCTTCCAGAGAACTGAAAAAAAAAAAAATACAGAGAGTTCCCAGCATATTTATGAGGTTAGCATAACATTCGTAACAAGACTTGACAAAGAGTTTGCTAGAATATTTTCAGATCTATTTCTCATATGAACATAAATATTAACATGTTGAATAATATATTACCAAATCAAAAGCAGTTACATATAAAAAGATCATACTGTGTAAGAAGTTAAACTCGGAATACAAATATCACTCACTGTAATTTACCATATAAACACTGAAAAAAAAATTTTAAGTATGTGATCATCTCAGGGCTCACAGAAAAAAAATCAACAAAATTTAACACTCATTCATTGTAAAGACTTCTGGCAAACCATCGATAGGAATAGACGATACTTTCCTTAATGATAAAGGCCACTGTAAAAACAACCTGTAAACAAACACGGCAGATCCCTCCCCACGCTCAGCCTGGTCCTAAAGCTATAGAGAAGATCCCCAGAGCGAGCGTCTACGCAGACAAGTCCGCTGCCACCTGCCACCTGCCAGACTCCCCACCTCCCCTCTGCGCTCTAATCTCCCTCTATGGGCTTCCAGTGGGGTTTGGTCAGCAGGAACCATAGAAAACAAAAATGGAGAGAAAGAGTGTTATCAAGATATTTGATCCCCTCCAATCCTTCCTGAAGAGTCACCTTAGGTTGCCTGTTCTTGTCTGAATGATCAAGGCTGCTCCCACGTTAGCCTTCGCTTCTAAATCGTCTCCCCCTCTAGGTTTGGCAGCCGATTCTTTCCTCACTTTGGGGGTCTGCTGCTAGCTCTGAGTATTTTCACTGCCCCCCGGGAGTTTTTACATTTACCCTCGCTTATTTGATAAATAGTCTCCATGTAAATAAACTTTCCCTGAAGTACATTAACCTGCACGGACATTGTTCCTTGTAGGGACCTTGATGAATACAGACGTCTCTGTGTGCTGTACTGTGCTTCGTGGAGGCGGAAGAGTACAGGTTCCCAAGCAACCAGGAGCAGTTGGACGCTGCGGTTAGCTCTAGTGTCCTGGTGGCTTTTCATCAAGACAGACACGGGAATAACAGTGTCTCAGCAAAGACGAAAAGGTAAGGTAGCTGTCTTTGCTGACACCACTACCAGAAGTTGGTGGCCAAGTATCTGACCCCGCTTTACTAATACCCACTCCTCAAACCCTCGGCACTGCAAAGCACGCTAGATATATAACAGGTCGGCTCGGCACCTGTGGCTCAATCGGCTAAGGCGCCAGCCACGTACACCTAAGGTGGCCGGTTCGAATCCCCAGCCCGGCCCGCCAAACAACAATGATGGATGCAACCAAAAAATGGCCGGGTGTTGTGGCGGGCGCCTGTGGTCCCAGCTACTTGGGAGGCGGAGGCAGGAGACTCGCTTGAGCCCAGGAGTTGGAGGTTGCTATGAGCTGTGATGCCATGGCACTCTACCCAGGGGGA
>CAUYQV010186741.1:0-13397 GCA_963574575.1 Galagoides demidoff | reverse complement strand
AGTCTCCTGCCTCCGCCTCCCAAGTAGCTGGGACCGCAGGCGCCCGCCATAATGCCCGGCCATTTTTTTGGTTGCAGCCATCATTGTTGTTTTGGCGGGCCTGGGCTGGGGATTCGAACCCACCACGTTAGGTGTACGTGGCTGGCGCCTTAGCCAGTTGAGCCACAGGCGCCAAGCTGGTGTTGTGTTCTTAAGCACATTGCCCTCACAAAGTTGGATGATAATTATTGGAGATTGAGGTTATAAGATGTGAAGGTTCGGGAGTTTTTTTTTTTAAGACAGAGTCTCACTTTTGTCACTCTGGGTAGGGTGTTCTCGCATTGCAGCTCACAGCAAACTCAAACTCTTGGGCTCAACCCATCTTCTTGCCTCTGCCTCCCAAGTAGTTAGGACCACAGGCACCTGCCACAATGCCCTGCTATTTTTAGATTGAGACCCTGTCTCACTCTTTTTTTTTTTTGAGACGGAGCCTCAAGCTGTCCGCCTGGGTAGAGTGCTGTGGCATCACACTTCACAGCAACCTCCAACTCCTGGGCTCAAGCGAGTCTCCTACCTCAGCCTCCCAAATAGCTGGGACCACAGGCACTCGCTACAACACCCACTATTTTTTGGTTGCAGCCATCATTGTTGTTTGGCGGGCCGGACTGGATTCGAAGCTGCCACCTTAGGTGTATGTGGCTGGCACCTTAGCCACTTGAGCTACAGGTGCCCAGCCCAGGGTCTCACTCTTGATCAGGCTGGTCTCAAACTTGTGAACTCAAGCTATCTGCCAGCCTTGGCTTCTAAGAGTGCTAGGATTACAGGCATGAGCCACCACGATTGGCCTGGAGGTTTTATTTATTTATTTATTTTTTGAGACAGAGTCTCACTGTGTTGCCCTTAGTAGAGTGCTATGGTGTCACAGCGCACAGCAACCTCCAACTCTTGGGCTTAAGCATTTCTCTTGCCTCAGCTTCCTAAGTAGCTGGGACTACAGGTGCCCACCACAGCTCCTGGCTACTTTTGTTGTAGTTGTCAACTTTTTTTAGCTGGCCTGGGCGGGTTTCGAACCCACCAGCCTCGTTGTATGTGGCTGGCACCATAACTGTGCTCCAGGTGCCAACTGTAGAGTTTTTTTTTTTTTTTTTAAACAGGCAAATTAGAAGGCAATTAAAGCCATTTTTCTACCACATCCCAAAAAGGAATATGGAACCATTGTCTGATGTTTATTATGCTAAGACAGAAAAATTGAGCAGAATGAGCATTGAATAAATTAGATAGAAGTGACGTGAGAGAAAATTAGGAGCAAAAGACTGATAAGAAAGATTATTTGCTTTCAGAAATAATTGCTCTGAGAATTTTCCCCTGGGAAAGGGAGAAGAGTATTTTCCTAGTTATCTTGTTCCCATACAGAGGTATGGAGCTTTTGGATTCCTGCCTAGCCTGAATGACATGTGAATTTTTAGAGATGGGAAGCCACGTACTGTATTAATCATACTTCTAAGGCAGTCTTTGGCTGTTGTTTTTTTGAGACAGAGATGTCTCTCTCTGTCATTCCAGCTAGAGCAGGTGTCCTCAAACTACGGCCCATAGGCCGTATGCAGCCTGTCTAGGACATTTATCCAGTCTGCTGGATGTTTTTGCCGCTGCTGCCTGTCCTGCTTAGCAGCCCACTCATCCCAGGGCCCACAGTCCAACCCTCCAACTCTCTGAGGGACAGTGAACTGTCCCCCTGTTTAAAAAGTTTGAGGACGCCTGAGCTAGAGAGTAGTGGTATCTCGTAGCTCTCTGCAACCTGAGACTCCTGGGCTCAGTATTCTTTCTGCCTTAGCCTTTTAAGTAGCTGGGATTATAGGCATGCACACAAAGGCCAGCTAATTTTTCTGTTTTTGGTGAAGATGGGGTCTCTTGCTAAGGCTGCTCTCTTGAGCTTAAGCAGTCCTCCCACCTATGTCTCCCAGAGTGCTGAGATTATAGGAGTGAGCTACTGCACCTGCCTTTCTGGCTCGTTAAATAATTATTGACAAAGCCAGGAAAATCAGCCATTTTATTTCCTAAAGAAATGGATAAATATAAGAGAATTGTATTTCACTTTGATAAGTTGGAAATAGAAAATTTAGTTACTCTGGACCCAGGCATGCAAAACTCTAAGGCCACGTCTTATATATACATTTAATGATCAAGAATATGCTTACAGGGAGGCTCCTGTGGCTCAAGGAGGAGAGCGTGGACCCCATATGCTGGAGGTGGTGGTTCCAACCCAGCTCCAGCCAAAAAATGCAAAAAAAAGAAAATTTAGTTATTCCATTTTTCTGAATGAAGGAGACTGCTCAGAAAAGGAAAATAATGGTTATTTGAAGCCTATTAGGATGTGTAACATTAAGTAACCTATGAATTAATTTATTTGAGCATATTCTTTTTTTTTGAGAGTTTCACTTTGTTGCCCTTGGTAGAGTGATACGGCATCGTAGCTGACAACCTCAAACTCTTGGGATCAGGCAATTCTCTTGCCTCAGCCTCCAGAGTAGCTGGATACAGGTACCTGCCAAAATGCCCAGCTATTTTTAGAGATGAAGTCTCATTCTGGCTCAGGCTGGTCTCGAGCCTGTGAGCTTAAGTAGTTCACCACCTCAGCCTCACAGAGTGCTAGGATTATAGGCATGAGCCACCGTGCCTGGCCCTATTATGAGCATGTTCTTCTTCTTTTTTTTTTTTTTTTTGGCTGGGGTCGGGTTTGAACCCACCACCTCCCGTATATGGGGCCAGCGCCCTACTCCTTGAGCCACAGGAGCCTCCCTGTAAGCATATTCTTGATCATTAAATGTATATACAAGACGTGGCCTTAGTGTTTTGCATGCCTGGGTCTGCCTTGATGACATCACTTATAGAAGACATTATTTTAGCAGTGGAAATCTACAATGTATATGAATAAACATGAGCAAAATGAAGTCGAGTTTCACAAGTACTTCATGTTACAGACCAAAAAAAAAAGATTTTGTTGGCTTTGCGCCTGTGGCTCAAGTGCCAGCCACATACACCCAAGCTAGCGAGTTCCAGCCTGGGCCCACCAAACAACAATGATGATTGTAACAAAAAACAGCAGACATTGTGGCGGGCGCCTGTAGTCCCACCTACTTGGGAGGCTGAGGCAAGAGAATCGCTTAAGCCCAGGAATTGGAGGTTGCTGTGATGCTATGGCACTCTATCCAGGGTGACAACTTGAGGCTCTGTCTCACAAAAAAAAAAAAAAAAAAAAAAAAGATTTTATTTGTTTTACCAATCAGTATCAGCACTTCAAGAAACAATAGAAACTGAGACTGGCTTATATACCTTCAATGAGAACAGAGTCTTTTTACAGTTTAAAGATATTAGAAGATAATGTTATAATAATGGGTTAGTAAAAGAATTCATAGAAAACAATTGTGGAAGCCCAATTTTCCAAAATACTGTCAGACCTTGGAAGAGGTCAGCAAACTCTTAGAAGCTAATGATATTATGTTATTTATATAACTGCTTAGTATCTGGCTTAGTGTGATGAGTGAAAGCATTACGTGAATAGTTGAGAACTGAGAAACTTCTAAGAGGAAAATAAGAGTTGTTTCCAATTAGGGCAGTAACACTTGTCATAATGTTTTTCTTGATTCTTTGACTTTTCCCTATTTTTTGACTTATGAGTGATAGTGGAAAATACTCCCATAACTTCTAAAATTCCTCATCCATGTCTTACTAGTAGTTTCAAAGGTGAGATCTTTCCACTAGGGAGGGAGAGAAGTAATGTTTTGAATGCCTGTTAATAATGACAGTTTATAAGATTATTGTCAACTTTAGACTCCAATTAGATTTTTAAAGATTTCTTTCTTTTTAAGAGAAGTTTTCATGTATGTGACAATTTTTTTAGGCCATGAATATTAAAATAGAACCAGAAGACACAACAGAAGCAAGAACTCATAATCTGAGACGTCGAATGGGTTGTCCAACTCCAAAACGTGATAATGGTAAGAAAGTTTGTGAATGGGGGTAAAATAAAAATAATTAGGTTTTTTGTTTGTTTTGTTTTGTTTTAAGAGACAGAGTCTCACTTTGTCATTCTTGGTAGAGTGCTGTGGAGCCACAGCTCACAGGAACCTCTGGGCTTAGGTGATTCTCTTGCCTCAGCCTCCTGAGTAGCTGGGACTACAGGCGCTCACCACAACGCCTGGCTATTTTTTTGTTGCAGTTTGGCCAGAGCTGGGTTTGAACCTGCCACCCTTGGTATATGGGGCCGGTTCCCTACTCTCTGAGCCATGGCGCCGTCCAAAATAATTATTTGTTAATTTAGTAAACATCATAGGAAGTGGTCCCTGGGTTGGGCTTTGAGAAATAAAGTCTTTTTTTTTTTTTACAGTTTTTGGCCGGGGCTCAGTTTGAACCTGCCACCTCCAGCATATGGGACCGGCACCCTACTCCTTTGAGCCACAGGTCCTGCCCAAATCCTTTTTTTTTTTGGTGATAGGGTCTCACTTTGTCACCCAGGCTCATATGCAGTCCTTACCATAGCTCAACCTTGCTGGGCTCAAGCAATCCTCTTACCTCAGCCTCTGGAGTAGGTAGAACTATAGACATATGCTACCATGCTTGGCCAAGAAATAAAATCTTAATATGTCCGTGTCCTAGTTCTCATAACTAAGTGACTAGTGGGAGAGAGAAGCATATAATATATGAATATTAGTAATGTGGCTAAGTTTCTCAATGGTAACAAGTTGCTGTGTTAAAATTTGGCTTAGCACACTCCTTAAAAAGAAGTGATTTATGAAATACATAGATGCCTTTGACTGAATATCATTCCAATAGGTTTATTTCAGGGAAGGCGGACAAATATGCTTCCTAATTTGAATATTAGTTGATGGCTCAGCACCTATAGCTCAGTGGCTAAGGTGGCAGCCACGTAGTACATCAGAGCTGGCAGGTTTGAATCCAGCCCAGGCCTGCCAAACAACAATGACGACTACAAAAAAAAAAATAGGTGTTACGGCAGATGCCTGTAGTCCCAGCTGCTTGGGAGGCTGAGGCAAGAGGATCGCTGAAGCCCAAGAGTTTAAGGTTACTGTGAGCTGTGATGTCACAGCACCCTGCCCAGGGCAACAACTTGAGACTCAGTCTCAAAAAAAAAAAAAAAAAAAGAAAAGAAAGAAAGAAAAAATTAGTTGATAATAGCTTGCCTGGCTGTCACTTGATATAAGTTATGGATTTAGGATTCTGTTTTGTTTTGTTTTGTTTTGTTTTTTGAGACAGACAAAGTCTCACTATGTTGCCCTTGGTAGAGTTGGTAGAGTGCTGTATATAGTGTCACAGCTCACAGCAACCTCCAACTCTTGGACTTAAGAGATTCTCTTACCTCAGCCTCCCAAGTAGCTGGGACTATAGGTGCCTGCCACAACGCCTGACTACTTCTTTCTTGTAGTTATCATTGTTATTTGGCAGGCCTGGGTTGGGTTTGAACCTGCCAGCCCTGGTATTTGTGGCCGGTGCCCTAACCACTGAGCTACAGGTGCTGAGCCAAGGATTCTCTTAAGAGAAATATTATATTCTGTATAGGAGGTACATACAAATAAAGTAATTACTAAAATTGGCTCCTCTTAGGGATTAGTAAGTTAATAGAAAGGCAGCACAATACAGTGGAAGGTAATACAGATAAGAACCTAAATTCTGGCCGAGTGGGGTGGCTCACACGTGTAATTCCAGCACTCTGGGAGACCTAGACCCATGGATTGCCTGAGCTCACAGGTTTGAAACCAGCTTGAACAAGAGCAAGACCTTTCTCTAAAAATAGCTGGGTGTTGTGGGCATCTATAGTCCCAGCTACTTGGGAGGTTGAGGCAAGAGAATCATTTGAGCCCAAGAGTTGGAGGTTGCTGTGAGCTATGACGTCACAGCACTCTACTCAGGGCCACAAGTGAGACTCTGTCTCAAAAAAGAAAAAAAAAAAAGGACCTAAATCCTGGCTCAAGCATTAGCTATGACCTTAGCTATCTTAGATCTATCTTTTGACTTCTTTTAACATGTTTTCTCATTTTTGAAATGGATTTGTTGTGAAAGATTAAGTATCTTATGGAAAGCATTTAGTATAGTGCCTACATCCTGATAATTCAATAATTAATAACCAGTGTTTTAGTAAGAAATCTGTCTGTGGGATCCAGGAAGTTGTAGACGAGGAGGAAGTCATCTTAGATCATGGAGAGAGAATGTGGGATGTAGAGGTGCAGTTGGTGAGTTGTCAGTCTCTCGTAGTTATCACCAAGAGGAACTTGATTTCATCAGTACATGTTGTGTCTTAGTGTTTTGTTTCTAAGACAGAGTCTCAAGCTGTCACCCTAGGTAGAGTGTCGTAGCATTGTAGCTCACAGCAACCTCAAACTCTTGGGCTCAAGCGATTCTTTGGCCTCAGTATTTCTAATTTATTTATTTATTTTTTTAGTAGAGACAGGGTCTTGCATTTTGCTTAGGTTAGTTTCGAACTTGTGAGCTCAAGCAGTCCACCCAGTTGGGCCTCCCAGAGTGCTAGCATTACAGGCATGAGTCACCGCGTTTGAACACCCTTATGTTTTGGTCTTTAAAAAACTATATCTTAGTTCCTGTTTTGAAAGCATACAACCTGAGCAGTATCTCCAGAACAACCTTCATGTTGAAATTTAAATGGTGTCAAAGTTTGCATTTTGTTATAAAAATCAACACTGAACCTTTGCATATAGTGACACTGGGTGCTTTTGCTACTTTAAAATGAAAACAAACATGAAATTATGTATTTTTTTTTTTAAAAGGAAATTGGGTTTTTTATTTTATTTTTTTTTGAGACAGAGCCTCAAGCTGTCCCCCTGGGTAGAGTGCTATGGCATCACAGCTCACAGCAACCTCCAGCTTCTGGGCTCAAGCGAGTCTCCTGCCTCAGCCTCCCAAGTAGCTGGGACCACAGGCGCCTGTAACAATGCCCAGCTATTTTTTTTGTTGTTGTTGCAGGCTTCATTGTTGTTTGGCAGGCCTGGGCTAGATTCGAACCCACCCACTACCTTAGGTGTATGTGGCTAGTGCCTTAGCTTGAGCCACAGACGCCGAGCCATTATGTTTTGTGTATGGTGTGTGCTTTTGGAGGAAGGTGATGAGGAGAGGGAGGAGGAAGCAGAGGAAAGCATAGTATAGAAAGAGCTCATTTGAATTCCCTCCTGCAGAGAAAGAAATGAAGAATAATGTCAAGCAAGAACCCTTTGAGAAGAAAGATTATATCATAGAAAATGAGAAGGAAAAGCCCAAAAATCGATCTAAGAAAACAACCAATGCTGTGAGTTGACATCTATCCCTTTTTGTCCTCCCCACCCTTTTTCTCATTTCTTCTTTAAACACCTTTACTCCTAATTGTATACTTTTGTGTTGTACTTAAGATCGCTTAACTTTGTGTCTGACGGTGAATATCTCTTCAAGTCAGTTTATAGTATCAGTTATAAATGAGGAAATGCACATTTGTATTATGAAGATGGTAGTACCATCTTGGGCATTGACAACCATTTTCTGCAGGACATTCAACTTAGTACTGAATAATAATGAGCTAGGCAACACATGGAATTGTGCATAAATCACTAGCTCACCTCACATGAGTTGAAGTCTACATCAAAAATCAAGGTAGTGCTAGCAAGGGCAAGGAAGGAAATGGATGGACAGAATTACAAGGAAAAGGGAAGAAGGAAGAGGACGTAAGGAGTGAAATGGGAGGAGAAGGGAAAGAAGGAGAAAAAGAAAAGAAAAGTGGAGTTGGGGGTTGGGAGGAAGACATAGCAGAAAGAATTAGAGGACTGGGGAGCTGTTTATTCGTAGAAAACTTTCATTGAAAGTAAATCTGGGTGCATTAGAAAAGATCCGGTTGCTTTTCTTCCCTGCCTTCTTCCAAGAGTTTGACAAGGATGCTTTTTATCTTAGAAGCAGAACTTAACACAGTTATAATAAGGACTTAAATGCAAACATAGTAACCTCATCATTTACATTCTCATATTAATCTGAAATTAAAAAAGAACTATTCTGGCTCGGCGCCTGTGGCTCAATCGGCTAAGGCGCCAGCCACGTACACCTAAGGTGGCGGGTTCGAATCCCCAACCCGGGCCCACCAAACAACGATGGCTGCAACCAAAAAATGGCCGGGCGTTGTGGCGGGTGCCTGTGGTCCCAGCTACTTGGGAGGTGCAGGAGACTCGCTTGAGCCCAGGAGTTGGAGGTTGCTGTGAGCTGTGATGCCACAGCACTCTACCCAGGGGGATAGCTTGAGGCTCTGTCTCAAAAAAAACCAAAAAACAACAAAAAAAGAACTATTCCAATCAAATGTTCTGTCTATAAATAATACCCCCCCAAAAAAATAGTTGTTTCTTTTTTTTTTTTTTTTAATTGTTGAGGATTCACTGAGGGTATAAGAAACCAAGTTTCACTGATTGTATTTGTTAGGTAAAGTCCCTCTTATAATCATGTCTTGCCCCCAAAATTTGTGGCACACACCAAGACCCCATCCAAAAATACAGTTTTTATTTATACAATAAACAGACTGAACAAGTTAACATTCCCTGTTTATATGAATTCATTCTGGTATTGAGTAATATATTAGTTTGCTAGGACCACCTTGGAAAGTGCCACAGTCAGTCTTCTGAGGTACTGAAGGTTGGGTAGGTCTTGAGCGGTAATTTTAGGGGGAGTACATTTCAGCCCTTAGTAGCTAATAACTATGCTTCATCATAGAGCATTTGGAAAACTTAATAGTTCCTTAAGTGGAATTTAAACTGGTAGTTTAATGTGGTTAATTAACTATAAACCTTTTCTTTCATAAATTTTACTTTGGTTTGGCTGTTAATTTATTGCCTACCATCTTACTGTTCTAGAACACTGTCTTTAAGCTACAGAAAACTCAATATTTAAATAACAAACTTTAAACATAATAAGAAAGCTAAGAGATCACAGCTTAGAATGAGGTATTGTGAAATATCTCCTTATAGAAAGTAAAGCATTTTTATTTAAGATATATTACTTACAGAAGTTGAAGCCTGAAATTCATTTCATTCTTAGAATTTTACAAAAGCTCATGTTCCTTTATTCTGTACCCATTTTTATTGCTACAGGTGGACTTGTATGTCTGCCTTTTGTGTGGCAGTGGCAATGATGAGGACCGGCTTCTCTTGTGTGATGGCTGTGATGATAGTTACCATACTTTTTGCTTAATCCCACCTCTCCACGATGTTCCTAAGGGAGACTGGAGGTGTCCTAAGTGTTTGGCTCAGGTAAGACTTAATGATAGGACTGGCATTAGAAAGTTTCCTTTAGAGTATTTTTCTTTGCTTTTGAGTTTTGGATTTGGCAACAGACAATACTGAGGCCCATAAAAAAAACTGGGCTAGACCTGAAAAGGGAAGAGGTCTTAAAAGTGATTTCTTCTATATAGGCAACTATGAGGCAGAAAATAATTTCAGCAACTATCACTATTAATTTTTTGATTTTATTTTATTTATTTATTTATTTATTTATTTATTTTTTCAGACAATGTCTCACTATGTAGCCCTTGATAGAGTGCTGTGGTGTCACAGCTCACCAGTAGCCTTAAACTCTTTGGGCTTAAGTGATTCTCTTGCCTCAGCCTCCCTAGTAGCTGGGACTATAGGCGTCTACTACAATGTCTGGATAGTTTTTTGTTGTCATTGTTGTTTAGCAGGCCCAAGTTGGGTTTGAACCCTCTAGCCCTGATGTATGTGGCCAGCACCCTAACCACTGAGCCACAGGAGTCGAGCCTAAGTTGTTCTTTTTGGAAGACAGACCCTCAAGCTGTCCCCCCTGGGTAGAGTGCTTTGGCATCACAGCTCACAGCAACCTCCAACTCCTGGGCTCAAGTGAGTCTCCTGCCTTAGCCTTCCAAGTAGCTGGGACCACAGGCACCTGCCACAACACCTGGCTATTTTTTGGTTGCAGCCGTCGTTGTTTGGCAGGCCCGGGCTGGACTCGAACCCACCACCTTAGGTGTATGTGGCTGGCACCTCAGCTGCTTGAGCCGCAGGCACTGAGCCACTAAGTTTCAATTTTAATTGGAATAAATATTATATGTTCTTTGCAAAAATTCTTTTTTTTTTTTTTTTTTTTTTGAGACAGAGTCTCACTCAGTCTCCCTGGGTTGAGTGCTATGGCTTCATAGCTCACAGCAACCTGATTCTTGGGCTCAAGTGATTCTGCCTCCCAAGTAGCTGGGACTACAGGCGCCTGCCACAACAGCTGTTTGTTAGAAGAAGGTGGTGTCTTGCTCTTGCTCAGGCTGGTCTCTGAACTCCTGAGCTCAAGCAGTCTGCTTGCCTCAGCATCCTGGAGTGCAAAAATTCTTAAAATGGGGCATTGCCTGTGACTCAGTAAGTAGGGCACCAGCCCCAGCTGAACTACAACAAAAAAATAGCCAGGTGTACAGGCGCGCGCTTGTAGTCCCAGCTGCTGGGGAGGCTGAGGCAGGAGAATCACCTAAGCTGATGCCACAGCACTCTACCGAGAGCAAGAAAGTGAGACTCTGTCTCTAAAAAAAAAAAAAAATTCTTAAAACGCTGAACAATTTAACAGAAATATGGTTGAGGGAGCTCAAGCCTGTAATCCCAGCATTTTGGGAAGCCAAGGCAGGAGAATGACTTGAAGCCAGGAGTTTAAGATTAGCTTGGGCAACAGAGAGAGAGAGAGACACTACCTGTAAAAGAATTTTTTTAAAATAACATTTGTGAGGTATAGTGGCTCGTGGTATTTTCTTGGGAGACTGAGGCCAGAAGCTCAACCAAAAAAAGTGGAGGTAATCAACTATGGAGGTTCTACTGGATTTAAATTACTCCAACTGGTGGTTGTAAAAATAGACATATCTGCTCATCTGGGGGCGCTGTCTAAAGGCAGAATGGTCCAGTATTTGACATACTGTGGTAGGCTTTCCTACCATACAGCCTCTGACTAGTCTGTCCTGAATCTCTGGTAATAGAATTATTTACCTATATAATAAGAAGGTTGGGAAAACACCAAAATCTGCATGCTTGATAGACCTTGAGGTGTTCACGCTATGAGTCCTAAGTTCTTACTAGGTTGTCTAAAACAAAAAAACAAACAAAAATGTCAGCAGGGCCTGTGGTGGTGGTACCATGTGTGATAAATGTGTTGGTGACAGGATCAAGCCTGCTTTCTTTATCAAGGAGCAAAAATTGTGAAAGTGTTGAAGGCATAAGCACAGGGCCAGAAAGCTAAATAAGAAAATGGGTTTGTTTTTTTTTGAGTAATAAAAATTAAAAGACTTTGAAAAGTAGATATTTTCTTTGCTCATTAGCAAATAACATTTATTTCATTTGTTTAGTAGAATAACCCCATTTCTCAGGCAGACTAATTTTTCTAATATATACACGCATAGAAATAAAATAAATAAATTAAAACCTTTTTCTCAGCCTGTTTGATGATTGGACCAAATATGCTTGGCATTTTCAAATGTCACCTAGAACATAATTGTCTTTTTTATTTTCAGGAATGTAGTAAGCCACAAGAAGCGTTTGGCTTTGAACAAGCAGCCAGGGACTATACCCTCCGTACTTTTGGGGAAATGGCAGATGCATTCAAATCTGATTACTTCAACATGCCAGTTCATGTATGTACATGTATACTGCTTTCATTCAGGACTTTAAAGCTTTTGGAGGACATATTTGAGTTGAGGTCTCCCTCTGGCAGTTGTTATCATACAGGACAACCTTAAATTTGTTTAGTGGATTAAAGTTCTATAGTACTTTCAAATGCATTCTACTTTTTTCTTTAAGGATTTCTCTGAAGATACCTCTCCTGCAAAAATTTTACAGTAACATTACCAATAAAGAAAATAACCAGCATTCCTTTCAGCCCAACGACTATATGTTTGGCAGTTTTCTTTTTTGGCTGGGGTCGGGTTTGAACCCGCCACTTCTGGCACATGGGGCCGGCACCCTACTCCTTTGAGCCACAGGCGCCACTCCCAAAGAATATAATTTAAAGAAAACTTCAAAGATTTGTTCAGTGACTGGTGTGTGCTATGCATTAAGAATACGTTTATAGGCTCGGTGCCTGTGGCTCAATCGGCTAAGGCGCCAGCCATGTACACCTAAGGTGGCGGGTTTGAATCCCCAGCCTGACCCGCCAAACAACAATGATGACTGCAACCAAAAAATGGCTGGGCGTTGTGGCGGGTGCCTGTGGTCCCAGCTACTTGGGAGGCGGAGGCAGGAGACTCGCTAGAGCCCAGGAGTTGGAGGTTGCTGTGAGCTGTGATGCCATGGCACTCTACCCAGGGGGATAGCTTGAGGCTCCATCTCAAAAAAAAAAAGAATACATTTATAGGCTTGGTGCCTGTGGCTCAAGTGGCTAAGCCATATAAACCTGACCTGGCGGGTTCGAATCCAGCCCAGGTCCGCCAAATAACAATGATGGCTGCAATCTAAAAATAGCTGGGTGTTATGGCAAGCGTCTGTGGTCCCAGTTACTTGGGAGGTGGAAGCAGGAGAATTGCTTGAGCCCAGGAGTTGGAGGTTGCTGTAAGCTGTGATGTCACAGCACTCTATCCAGGGTGACAGCTTGAGGCTCTGTCACAAAAAAAAAAATACATTTAATAAATATATTGTTATGTAATCATAACTTTTTTTTAGAAATTTCATGGTTAGGGTCTTTTTCCCTTTTTTCTATTCTCTGTAAGTTAAGAACGAGTCCATTTTTAATTCTCCCTTATGTACATAGAGCATGTATTATTCAGCATTTAGTATCCCATTAAATGAGTGCACCAAAATTATTTACTATAATAATTCTGAATATTTAGGCTGTAGTTTTTCTCCTAACAAAGTACTACAGCAAATACTTCATGCATGTAGAATTCTTGCATTGGATAGTTTTCTTGGGAATAACTACTGGTCAGGTAAGGGTGTATCCCTCATTCTACCCTAGTAGCTGTCTCCAGCTTCAAATGTTTGCTTATTTAATGGTCTTAAGTTTATACTAAATGTGAATTTTCAGTTCTTTGACTCCTCATGCGTTATAATATTTCCCTATATGTTTGCTTTATCAATCCTGCTGACTTGCCTATGACCTCTTCTATTTGTGGCAGACTTTTTATTTTGATGAAATATTAAAAGGTGGGAATAGACATTCAGGTTTTCTGCCTCTGGACTTAGCAAATTTACAACATATCTTTGACACTTTTGGAGACTCTTTATTTTAGGGTGTACTGCTGCAAAGCAATTCCTCTCTGCCATACACTGTCTTTTTTTTTTTTTTTTTTTTTTTTTGAGACGGAGCCTCAAGCTATCCCCCTGGGTAGAGTGCCATGGCATCACAGCTCATAGCAACCTCCCAACTCCTGGGCTCAAGCGAGTCTCCTGCCTCCGCCTCCCAAGTAGCTG
>CAUYQV010186737.1:0-39760 GCA_963574575.1 Galagoides demidoff | reverse complement strand
TCTCCTGCCTCTGCCTCCCAAGTAGCTGGGACCACAGGTGCCCGCCACAACGCCCGGCCATTTTTTGGTTGCAGCCATCATTGTTGTTTGGCGGGCCCGGGCTGGGGATTTGAACCCGCCACCTTAGGTGTACGTGGCTGGCACCTTAGCTGATTGAGCCACAGGTGCCGAGCCATGAACAAATTTCTAATGAGTTATGAATGAATTATCTGAATGTAAGAAAGATGAATTTGTGATAGGTTAATATACTGGTGAACATATTATACAATACATTCTATTATTTTGGCAGCCTTTAGTATAAACCTAGAACACAAGAGGGATTATTTTTCTAGAGCGTACAGATCTTCTTTTGACATAGGCAGTTAATCATGAACCAGTTCTGATGATAGGTTATACACCCACACAATTGGCCAGAAATGGGTTATTCTCTGTGTGAGCACTATAACCTAGAAATGGGCTTTTGCATTATTTTCCCTACATGGGTCTTTTTGATGAATGCGGGAAGAGTGTTTCCCTGAATCTCCCACATTCATGTGTGGGCTACATGCACATGGTCATTGGAGAGGGGGAGAGGCAGAGAACGTGAAAGACTGGCTCCTGTTAATCATGATGAAGTATGGAAGTGACAGCCGTGAGCTTGAGCCATACCCCATATCTTTTCTATTTTGAAATATTGTACCTTTTATGATATCATTCCATATTTGTAGAGCAATTGTTTTCAAACTTTGCCGTGCATCAAAATCCCCTTTATGTAGCAGCACAGATTTCTAGGCCTCACACTCCCAGTTTCTGACGTAGTACGTCTGGGTTGGGGCCTGAGCATTCGGATTTCTCACAGGTTTGCAGGTGATGGCAAGTCTGAAGCGTTCACCCCTTGAAAATTCACGGATATGGATAGTCATGGATACGAACATATGCTTTCTCAATGTTTGAGATGTGAGTCTGAAGGCATGCACACGCGTGTAATCGGCAGCAGAGCTGATATTAGATTCTCATTCCTCTGTTCTTATCCTCAGGGCTGTATTTACTACCCTTAGAATAGCATATCTGTAATGTTGAAAACAGTCTGCTCTCAAACATTTAGCTGGACTACTGAGGGGGAAGAAAGGAATCTTTCTAATGAATGACCCGATCTGATGAATTGGAGATTACAAAACACGAAATTTTGGGTTTTCTTTCTTGCCATTAAAGATCTTTGTGATGTCTCTAGGATAGTTTTAATTTTCAGAAGGAGACCATTTTATGAAAATTGACTCTGTCTTTTATAGTTGAGCATTTTGCAGTGCTCAAGGTTGATTTTTATAGGGAAGGTTGTAAGTTTAGTAGTGGAGATGGTTAAGGAAAAGGTGTTTAGATTGCTGGTAGCATTTTGTTCTTGTTGTAAGTGATTTGGGGTAACAAGTTTACTGTTATCATAAAAAATAAAATTAAATAATCGTGTTAATAAACTGGAGTTGATACTGTAATCATATTATACTGCAGTGGTGAATTGGCTCTGCTGTTTTTAAAGCTCTCCAGACATAGAATACTTAGTAACAGGGGGTACCCTGGAATTATTTTTTTCCAAGTCTAGACCAGATCAAGTAGATACTATATAAATATTTTCTAAACAAATATTAGCTAGCTACAGCTCTGTAGCTTACCAGTTGTGTTAGGGCAGTGGTCCCCAATGCTTTTGGCACCAGGGACTGGTTTCACAGAAACCAGCTGTGAGGCTGGATGGGGATGGTTCGGGAGGCAGAGCTCAGGTCTTGATGTCAGTGACAGGGATCAACTATTAACACAGATGAAGCGTCCCTCAATTGCCCACTACTCGCCTCCTGCTGTATGACTCAGTTCTTGTTATTTACAAAATAAAATTAGTAATATTTATTACTGTTTTAGTTGGTAAAAATAACAATCAATATTTTGTTGTTTTGTTCTGTAACAGGCCGTACGCTGGATGCTTTTTGGCGTCAGGGATGGGTTTCATGGAAGACAATTTTCCGTGGCTGGGTTGCGGGGTGGGTGATGGGATAGGAGTGGTGGTGCTGGAGGACCGCTCTGGGGCCTGGGGGGTTGGTAGTTACGCTGCAGTACCAGACGCTGCAGAAGGAAGGGAGAGCTTTTTCTCAGTTATTTTAGCCTCTGTGCTTGGTTGATCAGAATGCGTGATGCTCACACATTGATTTACAGGAGCGTTTCTTCATTACATATGGGCTGCACGTCTTCCCATACTCCAAAAGATGAGCCTTTCCAAATTGTATTTAATGGTCTGGATTTGGGGTTGGAACTAGACTGGAATACACACCGCTGACACTGCATCCTCTCCATTTCTCTCTCTCTCTCACTCTCTTTAGAATAACAACAAACAACCATTTTATCTTGGTGGAACTGCTCACGTTTTATTAATGTGGCTTTTTAAAAAGAGCTACACAATTCTGACACAGTGGGTCGGAATATTGCTGGTAATACATCCTGTATATGGCCTCATCAGACCCATGCTCCTGTAACTCACAGCGCCTTTTCTTATTATTGAAAAATCTTTCCCTTCAGCCCAGGGAGTATTAAAATCCTAAGTAGGAAGGGATCTGTCCTGCCCTCTATTTTGGCTCACAAAGACATCCTTCAAAAATAACACTTTTAAATGTGGAAGCATAGAATATAGATAGCCGAATATGTAATAATTCCCCCTTTATTTTGGTATGCAGTGTTTATTACTTTGTTAATTATGGAAAGAAGTATTTATCCACACAAAAGACCAAATTGCAATTTTAAAAAAGTGAAGCCATGGATAACTCGTCTCCCTCCCTGTGCACATAATAATCAGTTTTATAAATTAATGGATAATGAGATTTTTATTCTTTTGTCTGTTTTCAGCATGCATGGGGTCTATTTTATCTCATTTTTACTGACATAATTTATTCCAGGTCTTTTCTTCATAATTTATTTTTCATTTATATCATTGAAAACTTTGTTATTTTAAATCGTTTCTTGCCCAAGACAGGGTAAGAAGAAATAAAGTCAAATTAAAAGATCTTCTTTATCCAACTAGTGTATATTTTCTAAGAACGGTATATACTGCCCATAATAAATAGCTTACTACCATTCGGTTTTAATACGTGTATATAGGCTCTATTTAAGGATCCTTTTTCTTAGGGAAAATGCTATCTGTCACCCCTATGGGGTCTCTTAAACCTGGCCATTAGCTATTTCTTATGTACCCAGGAGAGTGTTGATCCATAAGATGTTACACAAAAATTGAATTAGTTTTTAACTTTTGAAAATGTGATATATCCCCCAAACATTCAGATTCTAGAAAATCTGGAAGATTTTTCTAGACCAATTCCCTCTTTGGCAACAGTCTGTGGAGCTCAGAGGTAGTCACCTTTCTCATAGGGGATGACGGCTTCCTGGGTTCACATTACTTTCTATTTTATTGGCAGATAACAAGGCTAACAGTCCATCGATAGTGGCACTTGCCTATTTTTTTTTTTAATGCCTCGCACCTGCTTGACTCTCTGAACACTTGAGAATGAAAATCTGTATATTTTTCTACTTTATTGGAACTTGTCCTGTGGCCAGAGACAGAGGGCACTGATAGTTATTATGGACTACTCTATAATGTACTTTCTGTTCCGAGTATGGTATTGATACTTTTAACTAAAATAGTTTGTCTTATGGACGTTGTCTTATGGACATTGTCTTAGAGGAATGAATCTAAGAGTTAGGAATTTCAGGTTCTTTGATATATACGAGAGATACACTGGGGCTAACCATCTCTTTGGTTGCTAGTGCCTTACCTTGTACTGGATGATCTTCTGGCACCAGTTACAGGTTGATTTCCTCCATGCCCTATCAAGTTTCTCTATTCACATTTCACTCTTGTGTCCACCAATGAATGTCTGTCAAGAGCTTCTGTTTTTTTCCATGTACTTCTTATAAATCTGATAATGAAAATTACCCACTCTGAGATGCTGTTAACAAGACTTCTCAAAATATCCACTAGTTGCTCAAAATTAATCTGCAATATGGATATGGTTTTAAACATAGCTTTATGGCAGAATTGACCAATTGAGACAGTCTGGACAAACTACAATTAGTTTAAGAAATTGAGAATAACCAGGCACCATGGCTCACATCTATAATTCTAGCACTCTGGCAGGCTGAGGCAGGTGGATACCTGGAGCTCAGGAAGTCAAGAGCAGTCAGAGCAAGAGCAAGACCTGGTCTCTAAAAAGAGCCAGGCATTGTGGCTGGCACCTGTAGTCCCAGCTACTTGGGAAACTGAGGCAAGAGAATTGTTTGAGCCCAAGAATTCTGTGAGCTATGATGCCACAACACTCTACCGAGGATGACAAAGTAAGACTATGTCTCCCCCCACAAAAAAATAAAAATAAAATAAAATGTAGTAAAGGAATTGAGGGCAAGGAAATAATTTGTGTAAGGTTTGGAATCTTGCTCAGGCATTATCATTGGTATGATAAAATTAAAAGAGATACAATAATAATGGAGAAATTGAGAGAAATTCTTTCTGAAATATTTAAAATCCCAGTTGCTATTTGAAACCTAGCAACTTATGACTAACACAATAAGCGTGCTTTATTTATACCTCAATGGTACTGTAGCTTCATTTAAACTCCAATGATACTGTATCGTGACTTGCCTCCCTCAACACCAGTTCTTTCTTTATCTATTTGAATAACAACTAAGATGCATTCATCAGTTCTTTCTTTATACATTTTAATAACAACTAAAATGCCTAACTATAAAAGATTTATAAGTCATCAAACAGGATATCGAGTAAGGGCATCTCATCTCCCTCATCTCATCCCATCATGTTCGTCAAGAAAGTGGGCAATAAATAGTATATAGTAGGTGAATTTTTTTTTCTTTTGTAACTCTCATTGTCATGCATGACAGTTCCTTGATATCTTTTATTTTCTGGTTAGTCTTTTATATTATTATTTTCTGGATAGTGCTCTATTTTCTTGACTACTCCATTTAGGGAAATTTCTTTTGGTTTCAGAGACTTTTCAAATGCTGTATAACTTCTTGTGAAGTGCAGAGAATATTGATTTTTTTTATTAAATCATAGCTGTGTACATTAATGCAATCATGGGGTACAGTGTGGTGTTTTCATACACATTTTGAAATACTCTCATCAAACTGGTCAGCGTAGCCTTCATGTCATTTTCTCAATTGCTGAGTTAAGACATTCATACTCTGCGTTTAGAAAGATTCACTTGTACTCTTGTAGGATAAACCATAGAGGTGACCCCTCCAACCCATGGCATGGAAGACAGGAATTAACATTTATTCAAGGTATTTTTTTCCTCCCCTTAACTTACTTTGACCTTGAAAAGCCTGCATGTATGTTAAAGTCAATGTCGCCTTGCTTCATAAAGAGGAGCGTGTAGATGCCGTGTGGTCTGGATAAGACGGTTGCTTTCCATTGTAATATAGGGTGATAAAAATATTTTATCAGACTAACTTGAACCATTCCCTTGATTCAGGGTAGAAATATAATATACAATGGATTTATGCAAGTTAAAAACATTGTTTTGTAATAATTGCCTAACATTTAAAAACTGAAATGCAGTGGAAGCTCATTAAATTTAGTTAATCATTATGGACACAGTTTTGAGCAAAAAAAGCAGATCTGACTTCTCCATGTAAGTCAGTACAACCTATAGATCTTATGGGCTCTCTCATAATTGTAGACCTGACTTAGATATTTTGGTTTTTCCATGATAAATCTCTTTATTTAGAGTGAAGATGTGGAAATATTTTGATTTTTATAGATACTATTTAGTATCTTCTTCTAAAATGCTCTGATTTGCATTAGGGATATAATTACTTCCTGCCTGCCTAGGAAAACTTGAGTGGGGAAATATTTGCAGTATTTTATAATCAAGAAACATTCACAAGTGCTCTTTAGAAATAAAAGTAAAAACGATGTACCCCATGTCTAAAAGGATACATTTATTCTCCTCAAGATGAACTAAATTAGCTGATGCTTAAAAATCCCGGCATGATTGATATAGACTATTTACACCTGGTGATCTGCTAATGCAGTCTCATTCCCCACTTATCTCTTGCTAACATTTTACTTAATCACACTGCCCAATAACCTACAGCTACACTGAAAAATCTAGGAGGAAAAAGTCACACAATTGTCCCATCTCAAATATAGTATTCTCCAAATTGCGAACTTTATTTTTTACATAGACAGTTGCACACCTCTAGGAAAAACATACATTATGTTTGAGGTTCTAACAAAGGGCCGCTGTTTACGTCATTGCCCAAAGGCTGCCTTTCACTTTAAGTTTTTAGCATTATTAATAAATTTTTGGTTGCCTTTCACTATAAGTTTTTAGTATTATTAATAAATTTTTGTTTGTTTGGTTTTGGTTTTTTAAATCTTTGGTGATGGGATGTTTCATGATCTAGAGAAAATTTATAGCTCCAGCAGTGTTTAAAGTCTAAGATACCTTTTAAAATTGAGATTCTAAAAATCTATGAATTATGGAATCATATGCATAATATTCTGGGTGGTCACATCTGAAATTTGCAGTTGGGCATGGACAGAGGGTAAAGAAGCTTGACAAAACCTTCTGAAAAAACAAAAACTCTCATTCTCAGTATTTCACATATTTTCCTCCCATCAATGGATTTACTGATTGGTTATTTTATAAAGCTGCATTGGAGAGACTTAATAAGTTATTCCTATTAATATTTGGCTTTAATTATATTGGCCTACATTCTTAGTCTCAGACTGCCTAGAAATCCTTTGTTTTTCTCTGAAATTTGGAAAGACTAAGTTATTTTTCAGATAAAAATGTTATGCCATGCTTCACCATATTTTCCCCTTGTGGAGTAGATAAATGGTAGCAGAAAATGATGCCTTGGTTTTAAAAATATCATGATACATTCTTAGGGAAACATTTCTTATTCTTATCAATTTTAGTATATTACAGGTTTATGATGACATTTTTATGTAATTTGCACGGGCTAGGCCTGAGAATGCTTAGTTCATGATAAGGGAGACACAGATTTCTAAGCTCTATTGGGGTAGGCTCCGAGTTTTCTTTTTCTTCTTTTTTTCCTTTCTTAATTGCCACTATGCCTTAGAAAAAATAGGGAGTCAGAAAATATTTTTGAATGAGTGAATTCAAACTGAAATGATGCTACAGTTAAATTTTCCTAGTATGCACAATAATTAACCGGGGGTGAGAGGAGGATATAATATAATTCATGCTATTATTGAATGGTGTTATCTTTCTCATGAAGAGGAATTACTTTTAATTTTTCTAAAGCCTTGAAATCTTCAATTTGAGAAAATCAACACATAAAACGATTATAATATTGTGAAATCCTTTAGACTAAAGAAGAGGTAGGAAGAGGATGCCCCTGCGAGTTTCCTTTCTACCTGAGAGGCATCTGGGAACTCCAGGGAATGAATGTTGGCCGGCAGTGTATAATGGGAAACGTTTAAAATCACCAATTAAGACACAAGATAATCCTAATGTGAGGCTTAGGGAACCACACCCTTCCCCCAGATTCAATAGAGCAAATCTCTGGTGTGTAAGAATTTTCAGCAAGATTTGTTGATTAACGTAATTACTCTCTTGCATTATTCTTTATTGCAACCTTTTTTGAGTATCCTTGTTTCTTGGAGTGCTGTTTACTGGACAGATGTCTTCTTAAATATACCCACTCTTGCCTCAAAGGCAATAACTATTTCAGTAGCTCTTGGCATATTAGGAAAACTTGGCTAATTCTACCTACTTCACATTAATTTGCTCTTGTCGATTATTTGCTGTAATATGTTTAAAAATTGCTCTTGAATGGGTCAAGAAAAGCAGTCATTCACCCATTTTGATTGCTATAAATATCTTCGAAGTCATCAGAAAGTGCTTCCCTGTCATTCACCACCATTCCAAGTCATTAATAAGTATATTGAACACCTGTGCTAGCTCTGATCCCTGAGGCACCTCATTATTAACCTAATTGCACAGCTTCATGATATTTCATTTAACCTTGATTTTACTACCAAACTTTTTTCAAAACAAGACATTTCAAATAAATGGCAAAACGTTACCTTTTATCTCATGGTTGCCATGGCTTCATAATTGAATTTTCACATTAAAAAATTCCGAATAAAATACCACTAGGCCTTCATTTTTTAAAAAAGAGTTAAAAAAATAGTTATACACTTTTGTCTACCAGTTTTCTAAAGTTCTACTTGTTCGCGTAGTCTACTTTTCATTGTTTGTGTTAATCAACTCTTTTCAATAAGCGAGGGCATGGGAAGTTGGTTCTATAAATGTAGTGTGCCATTTTGGATACAAGTTTTTTTTTTTCCTGTCTTTTTTGTGAGTTCTAACTCCTCGATGCTACTTTATTGCTAACTGGTCCCTTCATCAAACTGGAGCAGCAAAGGAAAAAGGAAATGGAACCCATGTTAGCTGGCATTGCCGATCATCAATAAGGCGTGACCAGTGAAGAATGAGGCCTACACGTTCCATTTAAATCAAGATTATGGAGCATTGTTTTTTTCTCCTGTTGGAGCCAGAGAGGATTCTGAAAATCACATGGTTAAGTTTCCCCCATTTTTCAGATAAAGAAGCAGAAGCTCGAATAAGTGAATTAATATTGATGAAGTCAAACTGATAAGATCCAGGGCTCTGTCTTTTGCTCTATTGTTCGGTCCACTGCAGCCTGGCTTGGGTTTTCATCATCACTGTTTCTTACCATTGGTAAATAAATCATCTGTCTCAGTTATTGTGATTTTGAGATGAGTTCCATTGAGCTTCCATTTAGAGCATTATCTATATCTAATTTATTTTTCTTTTGATCTCTATGTCTTGAATATACTAATTCTCAGTAAGTATTTTTGGATGCATGAACAAATCTAGAAACACACTAGCAAACTCAAATAAATATACAAGTACTCATATGTGTGTCTAGACATGCACGTGTATAAACACATTTAAATAATGGCTACATATAGCATTTTTTAGTTTTCACTTTCTCTCTGAATCTGTATGTTAGTAAGTCACATAAATAGGATAATAAGGCATATTATATAACACACACACACACACACACACACACACACACACACACACACACTGACCTTTGAAAGTAGTTTCACAAGGGTTAGGCTTTATGACCCACAGATTTATTTGAACTGATTTTTCTAAATAAGAGTTGTTCTATGATCTCTTTGTTTCCTTTATATAAACTTTTTCTACTATCATTTACTTTCAAACTCTCAAATTCAACCAGATTCTCCCATAGGTATTTGAGGTATTTTGGAGAGTATGGGGAATAGTCTACATATGAAAAATCTTAGGGAAGGCAAGCCAAGGTCATTATTGATGTTGGTTCCCAGCCTCCTTTACTCCCAAGGGAGGCATTACCACGGAAGCCTCTGTGTAACCTATTTGAAATGTTTTTTATTTTATTTTCAACAGTGACATTTCAAAAGCATCAAAATGTTCGTCATTGCTATTGGAAGGTCACCACTCAAATCAAATGGTCAACGTTCTAGCATGTGAATAAGTCAATCCTTTAGAAGAATTTTAAACACCTTTGAGATACATTATGTATTTCAGATTCATGATTCATCTGCTATGGGGAAGCGTATTATTTCCTGGCACGTGTTCAAATGCTGTAATTTAGGGCATTCATAGTAAATTATTATACCACTGCAGCAAATGCGATTGATATGACCCCAGGAGTTATACCTAGGGAATAGTCAACTCATCTAATTAGATATGGCTCATTGTTCTTTAACATGCTAGGGAAAAAGAAGAAATAAAAAAAAAAATAACTAAGTTTTTTTTGTCAAATGTCTGTGAAGCATATGAATATTCTGACCAAGGCTATAAGGTAAAGGAATAATATTCATGAGCCAGCCGAGAAGATTACATTTCTAAATTTCTCTGTTTATTTGAATTTGACCCAGATGTGTCAGACGAGATGTCAACAGCCTCTCCAACTTAGAATTCCTTTCTGCTTCTAGGATCTGAAGACCCGTTTTTTGCTTCCCCCGGCTCTCCGTTAACTCTGTTTCCTATCATAGAATCCTTTAAAAGCACTTGTGTAAATCTGTTACTGAAAAATAACATCCACAGCACATAATTCTGGAGTCTGTCTCTCTTTTTTATTTCCCTCAAGGTCATTTTCATGATCCCCTTAGTAATGTTGTTAGATTAGTTGCCTCTAGGAGGCCTTTGGGTGAGAGCACAGATAGTTTATGTTGACCTCATCTTGAAGTTAGTCAAATACAGACCTGAGTTAGCGCATACAGTATTTAGGGACCAAAGTGACTGAACAGACATTGCCTGAGCCTGTGCTGTGGAGGTTGGGAGCTGTCACCTGCAGAATGCTCTAAGACAGGCTATTATTAGGTTCTTAGATATATTATTCCCTCCCTGGGGTATCTACATTGAAATTTTCCCACACTCAGATCTCTCCCTGTGGTCTCCTTGATTGGGGTTGACCCAAAGCTGCTTTAGATTGCACATGACTAAGGCTTTAGACTCAAGCCAAGATCCAGGATTTTTTAAAAAAGAAGGCAATTGAATTATACTCTTAGGGCTTATTATTAGCAGACAAAAAGCATAGAAGGTGCTATCCTCTCCACGGTACCCTCCTCCACATACTCCCACACTCATACACCTTTGAGAACTATCACCATAGTGATTTACTGCTAGAGTGTGCTACATTTTAACTATATATTATCATAAAAAATTGAGGAACCATTGATTAAGATTTCTTACGTAATTTTATGTACACGCTGATAGTTATGTAGGTATAGTTGTTGCTATTATACACCTGTCTGGGCTACATTGGAAGAATTGTCTTGGGTCACACGTTAAATACACAAGCTCTAATCAAAGCTGGTGCACAAAACCATTGTGCATAATGTTCATAATATCCACCATGACAGATAAGTAACTAAGTCCTCACCTTATAATCCTAATGATGCAGTGTCCTGTTCAGAGAGTTCTTTAAAATCATCAAGCACATCCTGAGTTTGCAATCACTAATATAGAAAATGTACATAAAAACATCTCTGGGGTTTTAAGAAATATTTTTTTATAAAAGGAAAAGAAAAGTGGGCAACACAAAACTGGTGGGATATTTTGCATTGTATTTGAGAAAGTAATGCATCAATATCTGGATGGATGGAAGTAGTTGCCATTCTCAGTGAGTTCTGGAGGTGCTCATCAGACATATTGGTTCTAATTTTACTATTAATGTGCTTTCTCTGGGAAGAAAGGACCTCTAAAACTCCAATAAAGAGACATGATCAAATTTTTCTTTAATTTGAATGTCAGATTGCAGGTCTATGCATTCCATTTGAAGATTGGCGGGTAAATATTGATTTCAACCGAGAATGGAGTCACAGATGCACTAAAATATTTATTATCTTTCCAGAGATCCTGAAATCTATTTTCAAATTCTTGTATCAAAGTGAAAAGCAAGGCTGCATGTTTATGGTTAGCCAACCTACCGAAATGCATAAAATTGTTTGCCTTAATTTGAGGTTGCCATCATTTCAATTTGGAATGCAGTTATAGTGTGAAACATTGTACTGAAATGTTGGTTTTAACCTTGAAAATCCATGTTTAGCTCTTAAATGAGCTGTTAAATCCACCAGAAATGCTAAATCTATAAGCCAGTTTTCATCGTCAAGTTCTGACACAAATTTGGTTTTTGATTCCATCAACAACTTGATAGCATGTTGCAAAATCATAAAATCTTTTCAACATTTGGCCGTCTTCTGAAAAGCAAATGATAAAGTAAAAGCATTAATACTTTTAAGGAATTCCTGGAATTGGCGATGATTCAAACTCTTCACACTTAGGAAATTCACAGTCTTGATAATGATTTGCATGACGTTATCCATTTTTAAAGCTTGGTGCATAAGTTTTCTTGATGTATGATGCAATGATATTTCACCAAAGGTGAGTTTTGGTTGACAATTTTATCGTTTTCTATGAATTTTATAAGTCCCCCTCTCTTGCCTACCATCACGTGAGCAACATCGGTAATTATACCAGATATGTTGACAACGGACAAAGAAAATTGCTTTAACATATTTTTTACTGATTTGCCTCAGTTTCTTGATTTAGTTGCCTCTTTTAATGGCAGTAAAGAAGCCATTTCTTCAGTGACATCATATTTGTCATCAATACCTCAAATAACAATGGCAAGCTGAGCCATGTCTATAGCATCAGCACTGTCATCCATCACCAAAGCACAAAATTTAAAAATTAGCAGCTTTACTCTCCAAACTTTGATAGATTTTGTGATTTCTTCAGTTTACTTGCCTATATTGTCTGGTGAGACAAACTGATTTTAGAAATATGCCCCTTTTAACAGGTCGAATTCTATGTACTGTGTTTTCCATACAGTGAGCTTAATAAACTCACCTTCAATAAATGGTTCTGATTTTTTGGCTATTAAATATGCTAACACCTAACTAGCTTTTACAATGGAATCCATCTAAGTTGGGGCTCCTTAATTTTTTTTTGTTGTTGTTGAGAAGACAGCCTTTTTTCAATTCTACACAATCTTTCTAACACAATCCTTCATACCCATTGAATTTGGCAGCGTGTTTTTGCATATAATTTCTTTTCAAATCATAGTCTTTGAAAACTTGAACAAATTCCCTACCAGTTAAGCAGAACGCCTTACTATTCACCTTAACAAAAAAGTAGTCATCTATTCACTTTTCATTGAACAATCTTCCTTGATCCACAATTTTTCTTTGGGGGGAGGGGCTTTGTATTCCTTTGAGATGGTGTAGAAGCCATGTGGGGATTAATAAGATAAAAATAGATTAGGGACTAGATTTATTTTTGTTATGCAAATTAATTGACAGGAAAACAGAAAGCAAGGGTGGGGCTCTTTCCCATCTCTGCTGTTGACACAGGGTGAGGCGGATGGCTAACCGTAGAGTGCAGCAATTATACTGAAATGTTGACTGTGTGAGCCTCAGTGTGGGAGGCTGACCTGAGGTGTGGAAGTACCCTTAGTAATCAAATAAGAATGCTTACTTGACTTCTCATAACATTAAATGCCTAATGTTACAATGGTAGGTTGAAATATTATTGCTAATCTCTGCCTCACCGTGTTGCTACGAGCACATGTCTCACCTGATGGTGTCACTTTGACTTTCTGAGTTTGGAGGCTGTGCACTGCAGTGACACTGAAGCCACGTGTGTGTACAAATAGCGAGAGCATACATATGTTTATTTTATGTGACTCCGCCACACGACTTGACTTGTCATCCGCAAAGTTCATGCTCGAGAACTCTGCAATCAAGTTCCACCAAAAAAAAAAAAAAAAATCTTGTCATGTGTTAAGTAAGTTTACAGTTTTGTGTTGGGCCACATTCATGGCTATCCTGGGCCACATTCAGGCTGTGAGCCACGGGTTGGACACCCCTGCTATATATTTCATGTACTATATTTATTACATGGATACCAATTCATTCTTAAATTTTTCAAAGAATGTTTATGAAATAGGAATTATAAAATAACTTGGAACAGAATTCAATATAATATTTTAGGTTTTCTTTTTCTTTTTCTTTTCTGATTTTAAGGTGTGATGGAATTCTAGGATGTTCAACTGATGATTAAATTTACCTGCCAAGTGAGAACTATTCTATTTTAAATTTGTCTTTATTGCTTGCTTCATAAATGTGACAATTATATTGCAGTCTAACCATGGAATACACATGAAATGCTATGTGTGAATACGTTCATATATTGCTATAGATGAATATTATTATATTTTTCCTTTACATGGATTTTTAAATAGACCATAATGAAACTTGCTCACAATAAAATTTAGGATAAAATTAGAAAAATGCGTTCATTTTAAATTTCAATTTTGGGGATTTAGTTTCTATTTATTTCACAATATGGCACATCAACTTTATATTTTATGTTGAGAATTTTACTCACTTATTAACTCCAATCCTCTGAATATAAGTAGAAGGAAGCATTTGTTTAAATAGTGTCATGAAATCATGTTGAGAATATTTTTATATGGATAAACTTGAACGTACCGAAAATAATATGACATTATTGCAGTAAGAATCAAAAATGCTTTTAAAAAATGCTATCTCTAGTTTCTTTTCTTATTTAAACATTTTTCTTCTCAAATAATGTCAGACCTGATTATTACAAAAGACATATGAAGTAAGATTTACAAAATAGGACTAGAAAGAGGAAATAAAAAATATAAAAAGGGAGAAAGCCAGGACACCCAATGGGAAAGTTACTCTGGTTGCGATGTTATTGAGCGTCACCCAATTCTGGATTCCTGAGCAACGGTATAAAGAAGAAAGTATGTGTTGGAGGACTTTAGTATGCATTGGTGTTAAAGCATAACCATTTCCAATGGAGATTTTTTTCCTGGACCTAGTTCAGAAATACAATGCTCACATGTTCTTGTAAAAAATGATATCCCGTAATATGGGTAGATGTAGTATTTCTCAACAATGCTTTTGTATACATGTAGGAGCAGATCCTCAAAGGCTTTTCCTGATCTGGACCTGCAGTGCAAGTTGAAGGCAGAGTACAGAGTACATATGGTGCTGGGCAGCAAAATATAAAAATGGTCAAATGTCTAGAAAATACAAAATTGGTTACAAAGTTAACATCGGAAAGTCATGTGAAATGTTCCTTTTGATCCTAAAATTTAAAAAAAAAATTGAAAAATGAAGGGTCTCTTTGCCTTGATTGTGAAGCCCAGGCATTCTTTCTCTCTGGAGTACGAATCAGCCTCCATTATCTTTCTTAACCTGCTCTGTTTACCGCTTTTACCTCTATTTCAGAAAGAACGTAAACTCGACTAAATAAGTGCAGACAGGAGTCACTCGTAGTGATTATGTAAATGTATTCCGTACCCATTTAAAATCCATAGTTCAGCCTCTAGTTACCTGTATTGAAAGAAGGAATAAATTCTACCAGGGCTGAAGACAGAACACTGAAAGAAAAGCATCACAAGAGAACTAAGTATAAACATTTCAATTTCACCTAAAGCCAAAGGAATGTTAGAGTTAAGGAAAAATCTCAGAGAGAAGAAATTTTTATGAAATCATATGATTTTAGGTCAGGCATGAAATAAGACAATTATAACATATCTGTGATATACTGAAAAGGGTGGAAAATGAAAGTGTATTATCATCATTACCAGCTATAAATAAATCAGTTGTTCATTATTTCCATTGAAAGAACTGACAACAACATCGATTCAATGTGTGACTGATTCAGTTAATAGCTTTTCATGCCTCATTTCTGACACTTTTTTGGGGAGGCTAAAAATACTGAAGTGATTGAAATACACTGTGCTGGAGTGACTTGCACATAATTTATTACTAGCTGGTATTCTTATATTCAATGATGATATTTTTCCCCACCATAATGAAATAGCTTAAATCTTAGTGTTTCAGAGTTTGCTTTGGTAAAAAACTTACTATTTAGGAATTCCCTTATTAGTAAAGGTAAATACAAAGGATACTTTTCTTCTCTTTTTTTGAGACAGAGTCTCATTATGTCCCCCTGGGTAGAGTGCGGTGGCATCATAACTAACAGCAACCCCCAGCTCTTGGGCTTAAGCGATTCTCTTGCCTCAGCCTCCCAAGTAGCTGGAACTACAGGCACCTGCCACAACGCCTGGCTTTTTTTTTTTTTTTTTTTGTAGTTGTCGTTGTTTAGCAGGCCTGGACCAGGTTTGAACCTGCTAGCTCCGGTGTATGTGGCTGGCCCCCTAACTACTGAGCATAGGTGCTGAGCTTGTACTTTTCATGTGCTACATTATATTAACATTGCTATCCTGGGCAGATTGATATATCTGGGAAACCATGACTGTGGAAAGTGGTGGAATCTCTTATAGTGGATTTATTTACGCCTACAATCCATTATGGTGACTCTGCATAAATATACTCCAGTACATAACTTTCTTCCATATATTAGTTTGACAAAAAAAATCTTGAAATATTTTAAATGTACTTTTTTTGGCAGTTCTCATTAACAAGCTTCTGTATTTTTCATAGAATAACACACATGCAGTCATGTAAAACCAAGTTCTTGATTATTCAAGGGCTTGTGGAAGTCCAAAAACTGAGCCACAGGCAAACAACTGCTTTTATGGAAAGTGTCAAAGAGTATTTTTAAAGGAGAAGTTTTGGGCCTTATTTAAATGCTGTTGACCTCTAGGATATTCAATTTATTTATTTATTTTTAAAAAGACTTACTTTGGTCCAGGAATGATGGCTCATACCTGTAATCCTAGCACTCTGGGACACTGAGACATGTGGATTGCTTCAGCACAGAAGTTGGAGACCGGTCTAAACAAGAGCAAGACCCCTGTCTCTACTAAAAATGGAAAAATTAGTTTGTTGTGGTTGGTAACTATGGTTCCAGTACTCAAAGGCTGAGGCAAGAGGATCCATGGCTTGAGCCCAGGAGTTTGCTGTTGCTGTGGGGTATGATGCCACAGTACTCTAGCCTGGGGCAACAGAGTGAGACTGTCTCAAAAAAAAAAAAAATACTTATTTTGGAAATGAGGTTTAGTTATTGGAAATGGTACTGAATTAAATAGAACCTTATTTATACTATTTTGTGAGCTAATATAACATTATAATATTGTATAAATGGATAACTCATATTGCAAAATAAATTAGGATAATATTTTTATTTCTCAGTCCTATCATTATTATCATATCAGCACATACATGTATCTAATATGTAACATGAAACGTACGTAAGCAGAGAAGGAAAGGAAGAGGAAGGCATAAACATGGAGATGAAGAATAAAATAAGCGGAATAATACGTTATTCTCCCTGTGGTTTAGTTAGGGCCCAGAATCTAGCTGTTCCTGGTATACTCTCCCACCAAAGTCACCTGGGATGTGTCGAATGGAATGGAGGAATTTAATATATTTATTCCACAAGATTCAAAGGAATCACAAATTATTTAGGTCAAGACATACCTCCTTAGAATTACCTCCTTATAAAGTAGGATTATATTAAACTCTAATTTAATTTTTAGTCTATTTCTGCCCCCTTTTTCTTTTTTTCTTCTTTTTCTTGGTGTAACAAGTGTTTTAAAGACAGGATTGAGGGGGTAATGAATATATAATAAATTTAATATACAATGAACAATTTGATGGCAATAATATAGCCATTCTCCTTGTGAACACTAGGTTGATCGGAGATTTTAATTTGGTAGGTGTGTATAAACTTGAAAAGCAATGGTAAAGATCATCCAAGGCTTGGATTTCAGCTAGCATTACATCTGTGAACTTGGAATTTCCAACTGGTAGGTGGAGACTGGTAGCGTTTCTCAAAGCCTTTGGGAGACTGTCCCATTGTCCAACTACTTGCCATCACCTGCTCCCCCTTTTATTCCACTCAGGAATGTAAAAATTAGTGTTTTATACCAATCTTAACAGTTCCAAAGTCTCATCAAATAAAAGTATGGTAATTTCTTTTATAAATCAATTGGATTTTCCCACATTAGATTCTGCTGTCTCAATGGAAATGAACTATGAAACAACTTAAAGAAAAAAACTAAAGGTTGTTATAATTTATAGTTACTAATAAATTATAGACTCTACATAGGTAACATTGCAAAAATGACATTCAAAACATTCACGTTAAGTATATTTAGATATTTAATACAATTAGTTGCAGTCTAATGCATTCAATTTTATAGGCTCATTTACTACCACACAGAAATGACCACACTGAAGATAACTTTCAAGAGTAAAAATTTATATATAACTTATCTTTGAAAAATAATTGTTGGAATACAATATCTAGTCCATGTATTGGGGATTCTCATGGATGCCTTTGCCACACTGCACGCTCTTCATAATCTTCTAGAGTATTTGAGAACATTAGTTATACCTCCCCTGACATTCATTAAAATAGCATTATTCATATGAGCTTTCTTCATGTTAATAATGATTTCTTACAAAATTCTAAAATGAAAATATGTTCATTTTTCTAAGTGGGAAGATCAGAAACTTTGCCTTAAGCTAGTTACTGAAGTCATTAATACTGTTTTGGCTTTATTTATTAAATCTTCAAGGATGCACCATGTGATTTAATAAAAATTCACATTAAGCACCAAATAAATAATAGGATCATTTTGGAACAATGGTATTCTTATTAAAAAGATATGACTGAAAGGAAAAAAAAACATTTAAGGAAGTGAAGAGTTAATGATTCTGAGAAGCTTCCAAAACAACTGTGCTTGGTGCTGTATCAGGGGAATTCACCACCTTACTTATTTTTTTTCCACTTTTTAAATGAGTCATTTGATAGTAATGGAATAAAATGCAAAAGGCTGTACATACAACCTTATTCTCATTCATTTTAGTATTAGTCTTATGCCATAACCAGTAGGTGGTAAGAATTTAGATCATATAGTCCAATGTACCCTTGTCACACTTTTTCACATATTCCTGAGGTTAGAACTGCACTACAGACTTTTTTGTTGACTGATGATTGATTGAAGAGGGTCCACTCATTAGCCAAGCTGGTCTCAAACTCCTGGCCTCCAGTGCTCCTCCTGCCTTGGCACTTCAAAGGTCTGGATTATAGGCATGAGTCAATGCACCCTCCTAGGCTTTTGACGCATAGAAATCATGTTCTCATGGGACATTTTATAGCTAAAACAAACTAAAAATCTTCTGACAGTCTATTTTATTTTTTCACTTATTACTCTTCAGTTATTTACTAAAATTACACATTTTCTGTATTTATCATGGAATGGTTAAATTCATGTTTTTTTTTTTAATTTTATTGAATGGTAACTATGTACATTAATGCACTTCTGGGGTATAGTGTGGGGTTTTCACATACAATCCGAAATACTTCCATCAAACTGATCAACACAGCCTTCATGTCATTTTCTCAGTTATAGTTTTAAAACGTTCTGATTCTACTCTTAGAGAGTTTCACTTGTACCCCTGTTTTTTATGTGAGGGTTAAATTTAGAAGATTACGGGAAGGGACAATTAAAAAATCTTTTTTAACATATACATATCTATATATAAATAGGAAAAAACTGACTAGCTATATGGGGAAAATATGAGACTCAGAAATTATTCAAGTCCTAGGTTCCAGAAGCTAATAGCCATAAACATCTAAAGTGCTTCTCCATTCTAATTAGGAGTTGGGGGTGGCACCTGTTACTGAGCTTTGCGATAGGAAAATTTTAGAATCCAGAATCTCGAATAGCATTTACTCTGTGAGGCCTTTTCTGATTTCCAACAAAAAAATGATTATTTTCTTCCTCTCATCCTACAGTTACATGTACAAACTTCATTTTTTAGTAAGATCATACTGAATAACAACTATTTATTCTCTTTCAGCACTGGAGTAGTGTTTCCTATCACGGTCCTTGGTATGTTGTAGTAAAAGCTGATTAAATAAATAAATGCTTATTTGATCAAATAGCATTAAAAAAACCCCAAATATTGTGATATAATATAAAAGACAATTGCCACATAAAAGAAAAGCCACACTGACTACAGCATGAGTGAAAATTTGTAACTATCAGGTAAATAGCAGTAATTGCAAGCTAATGCTCCAACTCATGAGTACAATTTAGTGAAAAGAGAGCATGTCTTACATTTTTTTTTTGCAGTTTTTGGCCAGGGCTGGGTTTTGAGCCCACCACCTCTGCCATATAGAGCAGGTGTCCTACTTCTTTGAGCCACAAGCACCCACCATATCTTACCTTTTAAAAAGTTGGAAAAGAACTAAAGTGTCGTCTTCTTTTTTTTTTTTTTTTTTTGAGACAGAGCCTCAAGCTGTCCCCCTGGGTAGAGTGCCATGGCATCACAGCTCATAGCAACCTCCAACTCCTGGGCTCAAGCAAGTCTCCTGCCTCCGCCTCCGAAGTAGCTGGGACCACAGGTGCCCGCCACAATGCCCGGCCATTTTTTGGTTGCAGCCATCATTGTTGTTTGGCGGGCCCGGGCTGGGGATTCGAACCCACCACCTTAGGTGTACGTGGCTGGCGCCTTAGCCGATTGAGCCACAGGCGCAGAGCCCACAGGTTTTCTTTTTAAAGCACGTTTTTCTTAAGCACTTTGTTGATACGACCTGGCTACACTAAAAGACTACGATCTCCTTTCTCTTGACTGCACTTGTGTGAAAATGCAAGTGAAAGTGGGTTGTGCAATCAGAAACTGCCCAGAAAGCAGTGAGGGCAGCCAGAGGAATAAACCAGGCTGGTGCATGTCCAGGTCTGGTGGCCTGTTGCCTTAACCTTGGTTCCGGTCCAGCTCCAGTCCAGGTGGCCTCTCAGCTGCTCCTCTTACCCCCCTAGCAGCAATGGGATTCATCTAGCTAAATTTGCAGCTTTTCAAACCCTTACTCTAAATTACCCCTAAGGATGGAAAAGTGCCTCCAAGAACTCTGGAGAAGGCAGAGTTTAAAGCAGTCTGCTGTGGATGGAAGATTCCTTTGAAGGCTCATGCTTTCTTAAAATTTCACGAGAATTTTAGAATGTATTTCCTTATTTTTTATTTTTAAATACATGTTTTATGTAGGAATAATTTTATATTTACATAGGGTTGAGGGATAAAAAGAGTTCCGTAGTCCCATCACCACCTAGTTTGCCCTGATGGTAACATATAACCATGGTACACTTGTCAAAACTAAGAGGTCAATGTTTGTACATTTCTAAGAGCTATAGCTCTTTTATCTTGGATTTCAACAGTTTTTTCACTAAAATGTTTTTCTGTTCCAGGATCCTGTTCTCAGTATGTCACTGCATCTGGGTGTCTCACCTCCTTAGTTTCTTCTGGTCTCTGACATTTTTTTGTGGCCTTGATGAACTGTTTTGAAGAGTGCTACTCAGGATGCTGTAGAATGTCCCTCAGTTTGGCTTTGGTGACGTTTGCTCATGAGTTTGGGGTTATGGGTTTCGAGGAGGCCTGCGATGGGGTGAAGCACAGCTGGGGCACATGATAGCAGCACGACTCATCTCTGGGGGTGCCCCGGATGGCTTACCTTAACACTGCTGACCAGTTACGAGTTACCCCCCCCCCAATATAGTTTCTGCAGAAAATCTCCAGTCAGCAAAGTGCTAACAGAACAGCTGTTCTCAAATAATTTCTCCCAGTTGGCCCAATTCAGCCTGTTTTATTCTTGGGTCCCCTCATCTCTCTGCTGCTTATAAGTTAGAATCACTTAGCGCCTCTACGTCTTAAGATAGTATCTTCCAGGTTTCCTTGTTTTAAAGTTATTATTTTTTCCTTTCTCTGCTTTTTGGAAGTGAGTCACTAAAACCTGCTCACCTACTGGGGGAAGGGGTATGGACATATGTTATTTGAAGTTTTCTGCAAGAAATATTAATCTCTTTTCCAAATCATTTTTATATATTGGTTTGAATTGCTATTGTCTTAATATAAAATAATGCTTTTAGCCTCAAAGTAGAATTGACTTTGCAAAAACATGTGATAGGCATAGTCCCTGTTATGCAGTTTGAGAAGTACAGACTAAACCCAAAGCTTCAATAGGTTACTTCCTTGCTTCCATAGAACCATAAACCTCAATGATATTTGGGAAAGAAAGAATAAAAATAACGCACACAGGCGAGGGATGGTGATTAGCACTGTCTGCGATTAGGAACGTTTGAGTTTTACACCATATCTCACCAAGTAGCTACTCGGTATTTCTTCTGAAATTCCTTCAGGCACACAAAACACCTTTTGTGTTAAGATTTAGATACTAGAGGGAAAGTTGATTCAAATACTGTTTGAAGGTGACGCTTGTTAAAATTCTCAGCAGCCTTTACAACCATAGTTTAAAAAAATATATACAAGAGGATAGCGATACCTCTTTAAAGCGGGAAGCCTAAAGAGAAAGCCCCGGGGCGTTAGAAGGCGTGGTTTCACCTGCCGGCAGCCAGGGACCAACCAGAGAGCTGGAGCAGCTCCTAGGCGGTCTCATTGGTCCCCACCCACGAAGAAGGCGTGGCTTTGAATATAAAATAGGGAACTCCAGCGGGGCGGGGGGGGGGGGTGGGGTGGGCTTTCTCTGGTGGCGGAAGGTTTGGGGCTAGTCAGGGCGAATTTGTTGGCGAAGTTCTGCAGGCCTGCTCTGTTCTGTGAGGTTCTTGATGGCCAGGTGTGTGGCAAAGACTAAACCTTTGGTAGCTCTCAGAGAAATTTTGGTTAGCTTCAGAAGCGAAAGATGAACCGTGAATGAAGTGAGGGAACCTCAACAGATCAAGGAACTCAGGAGAAGGGGAAGTAAGCATCCGGTGTAGACAAAATACCATTTGGGTGATGGCAACTCCCTGAAGTCGTCAGGCACATATTTTTTTTCTCAGAATATAAAAAAGGGGAAACTTCTCTAATTACTGGGGTTTCTACGAACTTTGTTCTCTGGTATCTTAATATCAGATCTTGAGACTTCTCATGCTTTAGTCTCACTCTCTGGAAAGCCATCCGTTTCTGACTTTTCTCTAACCTCCAAAAACCACTTAAACAAGACCATGTTTCTGGCTAACTTCCAGAAGTCATGTAGAGTCACTCTATACACGTTTAGGTTTCAACCTGTGGGTCGAGAGCCCTTATTAACAATGAAAATACATTGCGCCAGTAGGAAGGTTGAGAACCACTGGTTTAGAGGGCTTATGTGTAAACCGCAGCCTTACCTATAGGAGCGGTTTCTAAGTGACGTCCTCCTAGCCTCCTGCTAACTAGAACTCTTCCTAGAGAAACACTGTCCAGTAATGGAGGGACTGAAAGCTCTCCAGAGGTCAAAGATGGGTCCTCTAAATGAAAATCACAAGGGGAGGGCGGTGCAAATTCTGAATCAGACCTCTTAAAGGGAAGGAAACGTCCTTTCTTGACAGTGATAGAACAGAACTACTTAATGTAAACTTCAGACAAAAGGTGGCTTCTGGGCAGCACCTGTGGCTCAAAGGAGTAGGGTGCTGGCTCCATATTCTGGAGATGGCTGGTGGGTTCAAGCCCGGCCCCAGCCAAAAACTGCAAAAAACAAAAGGTGGTTTTACATCTCAACAGGGAGTTCAGGTCTTACTCATATTCTTTAGAAAACAAACCTGTGGGCTGACTTCCTCTAAGGGGTGGGGGAGACTTACCACCTGAGAGCACTTGAGCTGTCCTCTGTCTGTCTGTCAGGCTCTCTCCCTGAGTACCCTTCTAGGCAATCCATCAGAAGTCTGGGACACTGGGGGAGTGCCATCGGTTAGACAGTGGTTACATAGAACAAGGAGAATTCTGACACATCATCAGAAAACTGTATCTGGCTTGGGAAGAGGGCTGGAGAGACACTTAGTGACCGATACATCTAAAGCATCCAATGTGGTGGTTATGATTGAAATTTTGACTCCATAGGTGCTATGTGGCAAGTTATGAAGAATCACAGTTCTTGTGCCAATTGTATCAACAAAGGGGCTTTTTAGGCCACCCTAGGTCTCCCTAGAGATTAGCCTAAATGAGGGTGAATAAGCACAGAGTACCGGTGTGCAGCCTTGTCTGCCCTCATCCCTGTCAGTGGAAATTGCTGCCTTCATCCATCGTGGACAGAAGAACTGGGTTCTTGCCTCCATGTAGATCAGCCGGAGAGATATGGTGAGCCGAGTGGGCAGACCACTGGACAAAGAATCACTTGGCAGATAAGACCTGGCTTCTTGAAGCCTCAGCCTTGCCAAGTAATGTTTTTAACTAGAACTTGTTCACATGGCAAGGTTTGTTTTCCCTGGAACATAACTAAGCATATCAGTTCCACCCAAGAAGTTTGACCCAAGATTTGGTGAGCTCGAAAGGGGGCAGGAAAGGCCTCTTGCAAGATGAAACTTGGTGATAACAGCGAGTGACTCTGCTGAACGTGAGAAACCGTCTTCTTGATTAGTTATCCTGTCGAGTCTTCACTGGAATCTCCCTTTCCTGTTAGCAAAACCTGTCTGCTTCTAGGAAGCCTAGGCTGGGATGTTAGCGACCTAATTCTACAACCAAGAACTCGGTTAAACTTAAATGTGAATTCTAAGGTTTTAAATACATGGTGTTATCTCACCAGAACCCCCTGCTTCTGTAGGCCTATGAACCATTATAAAATGGAAAAGCCAACCCATATAAGGAAATTTACTTTAAATCTACAAATAACTCAGTAGCTCACTGGGCAGAGAAAACAAGACTTGATGCAGACACTGAAAAGCTCCTTGCCCATCTAACACAGGATAGAACACTACTGACCAAATATGCTCTCAATTGCAAATGAGCTTTCTGAAACCAGTGTCTACATAGAGCTGGTGTTACTGCCAGGCTTCTGGAAGAGTCAGACCTCTAGACAAACGGATAAACTTGTAACTATAAAGCCGTAATTAGAAGGGGCTGAAAAACAGTTTTGAGGAGTCATCTTTCTCTTAGAACAAGACATAGAATAACACAGGATTTCTCGCTGACTGTAATTTGGCTACAGCTAAGACTGTTCTACTTGGGCATGTCTCCCTGAGTGCTGTTCTGGTGGGTGTTTTCTTGTAACTGGGCTTACTCTACTCTGAACCTCTGCTTATGTATTCTTTAAAAGTTTGAGATTGCTGCCCACATGGTGGGGCTCAGAAGAGACTCGGCCCCTGAAAGAGTACCCTGAACTTGGCGCCAGGTACTGGTGGGGATCCCAAACTGAGCTTCTCCTTGGGTTTAACTGGTGTAATTCAGTTATCTATCAGGGAAACTCTAAGCCTTACCATGTGAACCAGTTCATTTTGGCAGAAATTTGGATCACGTTGTCCTTTACAAATTGAGCCTAGACACGCTGAGTAACTAGCAAGATCACCTGCTAGCTGCAGGATTTAAAACTATTGAACCCCCTGGGGCTGAACCTGTTCACCTCCAAAGCCCTGCTGCTCAGCATCCTGCTTTTAGGTCCAGGGATGTGGAAGAGGGGACGTGTGAGATTGTAAGGGCTGGAAGAGATGAAATTAGTTTGTTAAACCCTCCTGATAAAGGATGAGCCCACAGAAGCCTAAAATACTAAATGAGAGACTCTGCCTTTTTGGGTCACGTGGTCCAAACAGCCACACCAATGGTAAGTGTCCTGCTTCCCACACACGTAGAGCTTCCTGAGTACAACTGTTCTCAGTTATGGGGTTTATGCAAAAAATATCAGCCACCTTAGGACAAATTACTAAAGACAAGTATTGTGACGCAAGTCAGTTCTTTAAATGGCTAACTGCTTATGTTTGCTACAAGCTTGCAGTGAAACCCAAGGATATAGTAGCTTGATACTTGTAGATAAGTCTTGTAGCCCTGCCTGTGACATCTTGGTTTCTATTAAGTTGCCTAGAAGGGAAAGGGTTGATGAGTGGGTGCCTGTCACATCTAGTCTCATCTAGCCTAAAATGTCTAAGTGCTGAAAGCCCTTCTGGCTATTCAGTCCCCTTGGCCAATAAGGGTCCCACCGAGGGCCTTGATGGACCTGGGGCAGGTAGCCACACCACCCCGGCAAAGGACAGAACAAAGTGAGCTTGGCCGTTGCTTGCCTCTGGCAGATCTGGGTCAAAAGGGGAACTGTGAAATCTCAAGTCTCCCCCCAAGCCACTCCAGCAGCTGACTGGATCTCCTCTTGGCCAAGGGGATACCCCAAGACTGAGTTGCTAGCTATGAGAAAGACCACACGTGCCTCATGTCCCCTCCCTTCTTAGAGCTGTCCTTCCTGACTTCACAGGCCTAAGGCCAGGCAAGTGGGAGACACCTGCAGGTCACGGCTATGCACAACTAGGTCTGTGTTTAATAGATGCTTGACTCAGCTGCTCCTTGTAGCTGACTCCTGATCTTTCAGACGAGCCTCACTCCTTCAGCCAACTATCAATCTTTAAACCCACCTATAACCTGGAAGCCCCCCCTTTTGAGAAGTCCCACCTTTCTGGCCAAACCAATGTACACCCTCCACGTATCTGACTTTACCGGTAATTCCTATCTCCCTGATGTGTATAAACCAAACTGTAACCCCACCACTGTGAGTCTGCTACTCCCAAGGCTGCTTGGGCATGTTCTGAGCCATGATCCTCAAATTGGCTTAAAATAAACCTCTTTAAAAACCTGAGGCCCAGCTCTCAGCACAAACCCACACCATCCCTGAGGGTGGCCTTCACTGAATTCCTCAGTGGTGCCAAGGTCTGGGTTTCTGCTTTAGCATCTGGTGTCTGCCCAGAACTGACCAAGGTCAGTAGCCACTTCACCAGGAAAATGTCTAGTCATGTCACACAGCACCAAATCTACCTAAAACTAGTCTGAGTCAAAGACCACTATCTTTGCCCTTTTGATCGAAATAAGCCACTCAGAAGAAAGAGGGACGTCAAATAGTGAGAGGAGAGTTAAGTGATAGCAAAGTCAGGAGCAAGGACCCAATCCTTCCTTTGGAGGGATTCATCAAAGGTGATTGGATTTGAACAAGAACCTCCCCCTGCGGGGTCAACCTACACATGAGTCAAGTTGGCTCCTTGAGTCCTGACGGGTAGAGCAAAGTGGCCTGAGTGAAGCAGAGCCGTCCGGCTAGCCCTGTCTGGTGTCCAGGGAGCCCAGAGTGCCCCTGGCCCTAGAACAGTTTGAAAATGTCTGCACATGGCACATGTGCTATGGAAAGACTCTTATCAGAGTTCTTAGAATCAGCCCCTTAGAAAGACCTCGAGCTTGTGGACATGGTCATTGGATTATCTTTTTCCAGGCTGCCCATGGAGAAAAATCACATCTGGGCCTAATCTTGTTTGTTGTAGCAAATTTAAGCTTGAGCAGGATTGATCATTCTTACAGCTTCCGTGTTTCAGTAAGGCCCTAACTTAAATGGGGAAGGGGTGGGGTTGGAGAACGGCCTGTCACTAAGGGGCTTGTGCCCTTTGTCCCTAAATCCTGACCCATACAGCAAATGCAACTTGTGCACAAACAGCCCTCTCTGGCATCTGACCTCTGGCTCCAACTGCAGGCACTTTCCTCCAGGAAATCCACTCTTAAACCTGTGGGTGATTGCTGTGGTGACAGACTCTGTGCTAAGCAGTTCCTCCTTCCATGGCCCAGACTAGGGGATAAACACTTTACCAGTTAAGAGTCTGGTGACTGGCTGGTAGCAAACAATTGTGTGATCTCATGAGATCAAGCCTTCCAAAACTTCTCCTGTGGAACTGGTCTAACTGGTGTGGTGACAACTCTAGTTAACCCCCTGGGCTGAGTGCACCCTGGGAGTTCTTGGCCTCTAGGCACTTCCAGTGTAGGTCTAGACCCAATGGCAAAGACAAAAAGGGTGGGAATACTGGCTGGGGGTTAGAACTGGTATTCAAGTATGGATTTGGCTTAACTCTCAAAATGACATGGCATAGCCTTCAGCTTTGGCCTAAACTCTTCCTAACAGTGCCACATGTCTTTGATTTTGGCACAGACCAAAAACCTTGTAGATGATGATGTGGTCTGTTCCCCAACATGATGGCCTGGTGGAAGCAAGGCCAAGTTTTGAGATTGGGAAGAAGCAGCCTGGGAAAGCCCAGGATGACTTCTGATCTGTTATTGCTGGTAGTGATCTGAAGTCTTTGGAGAATTTCTAGAGCGATGCCGAAATCGGGCAGATCAATTGAAGGATGAGTTAAACATTTAAGGGAGGGACCTAAAACCCTCTGTCCTCAGGTCTGGGGCTTGGGAACTCCCAGGAAGGAGATGGGATGCGGTATAAACCAAGCAATCGTGTGATCTCACAAGATCAGGTTTTCTCATCCCAGAGAGCCCTGAACTTTCCGAGGAAGTGACATTGTTGGCAAGCTTACAGATCAAAGTTCTGTGTGCTCTTAGGAAAGAACTTGCTCTGAAACGGTGCTAAGACTTGTGAGCCCAAAGTACAAGCCACACGCCACTTCAAACATTCTGGTAGCCCCCTTAAAAAGACAAAATCATCTTTACCCCAACAGATAAAACTTATTTCAACATGTGACAAACCCATGCACTTTTCTGACACTGAGTCTTTGAAGTCTTAGATGCATTTTAACCTTACAAACCTCGGTTCAGATCAGCTTCAAGTGCTTGATGCCCGGGGGTTGACAGCACAGCTCTGGGTAAATTAACCTTGGGGCCTATTTATCTTCACATCTGTTCCAGAGATGCGGGTCTACGATTAGCCTATAGCATCAGTCTTGCTAAAGGGAAAATTCCCAAGAATTGAACGGCTGGACTTTGTTAGTATTACTTTGTTAGTGACGCCATTGCACTCAACACCATTCTACATCAGCTGTGAGACTGTCTTCCTCACCCCCAGCAATGCGGCTACTGCTGCCAGCTTTGACTGAGTCTTCCATGCCACCTGTACCTAAAGCACTCATTCCAGAGCTCCTTTTGGTGATACATGTTTCCTGTACTCAGGATAAATAAGTAGCTCATTGTCAACTATTTCCAGTTTGTTACTGGTATTTCGGGGAGGGATCAGGTGCTTTGAAAACATTTAATCTTTCTAGGGACTCCCTCTCCATCTCTGGAATGCTTATCAGGTTGCAGGGAGCATTTCAGTCACATGCTGCTTGAGCCTCAAGCCAGGAGTACAGACCCAGGTGACTTCCTAGGGTTGGATGCCAACATGCATGCTAAGGACCAGTATAAATGGGTCCTGTTGGGGGCTGGGGTCCTGGGTTGATTACTCAGCTGAGTTAGAAAGCTCAGCTTTTGAGGCATGGTGGCAATTGAAAGCAAAAAAACAAATGGAAGCAGGAAACTGGAGCAGCACAGGCAGTGTGAGTAGGAAGGAAAAGTAACCTGCACTGGTTTAGCGTAACCAGGTAATTTCCTTTGAGAACAACAGTGACAGCGCTGAGACGTGGCCTAAGATTCCCTCTGGACTTTCTCGGGCATGTACTTGGCCATCCCTGGAGTGGCCACTGTACACCTGCAAGTTCACAAACAGTGGTAAGGGAAGAAGCTGCTCACGTATTGCTGGCCATTGATGGAAAGAGGCTCGTCTCTGGAGTTAATCACCACTATGTGTCAAGGGGTTTGGAGAACGTTGATTAACAAAGCATTTTCCTGGTGGAAGAACTCCGTCATCTATCCCTGCTAGGTTACACGGTGTCTCATGTAGCATATAGTGTTACACATAGTGCTTGATTTAAAAAAAAAACAACCCTCAAAAGTTTCGAGCACTTCAAAGAGTTGGAAGTGGGTCCCTCTCATGGAGAAAAGGCAAGACAAGATGTAAAGGCCTGGGGAGGTAAACGCCATTCTGTTTGAAATCCAGTGCAAGTCCTTGGCCTTTCTGTGCCTCCAGGCACGATTGCTCCCTTCTCTTGGCCATTGGTTGCTGACATTATCTCCTCCCTGCATTCTTACGGGTCCCTCAGATTTCCTGGACCCCCAGGCCAGGCTTGAAGCCCCTTTCTTAGTGCCCCTTCTCAGGTATCAGACCTAACCAAAACTTACGAAAGGCCATCCTCTGCACCACGACTGCAGACTGCAGACTCGATGCTCGCTTCTAGGTAAACTGATCCAGCCCAGATTGGAGTCTAGAACAACCAGGCCAGAACTCCAGAGTGCATCTAATTCTGCCAAGAGGAAGCGTTTGGTCTTGAGCCAGCGTGGAAAGGTGGTGACAGGAATCCATGACAGACTGAGCCCCAGGCTGCTGCAGGGCCAGGGTGTAAGACGTAGCAGGGAAGAAAGGCAATCACTCTCCTGGTTAAGAACCATACTTGACTGAGTCAGAGGGGGAGAATGCAGCGCTCCCACCTCACTATATGCTCAGGAGAGGCATTTAACCAGAGTTGATTGAGACATTTTCTTTGGACTTCTGGGCAGTTGACACAAGACCAGAACAACCTGAACTAACTGGCTCATGAGCCCACTTGAGTCAACTGGGGCACTCTAGGTTGGGAGTCTGGCTAGCGTGGGTGGTGGCAGATGAACCAACAATTTGGATATTATCTTACTTACAGGGGCTGGCCCTGAGCACATTAGGGCTTCAGTATGCTGTAGGACTGCGTGAGGCTTACTACCCCAACACAACACAGCTTATGTGAGGAGACACCTCACAGCTATACAGAAGCAGTCTGGGCTCAGCAGCTAGGGCGCCAGTCACATGCACTGGAGCTGGTGGGTTCAAACCCAGCCTGGGCCTGCCAAACAACTATAACCAAAAAACAACCAGGTATTGGTGGTAGGCGCCTGTAGTCCCAGCTACCTGGGAGGTTGAGGCAAGAGAATCACTTAAGCTCAAGAGTTTGAGGTTGCTGTGAGCTGTGACGCCACAACACTCTACCAAGGGCACCATAGTGAGACTGTCTTAAAAAAAAGTAGTCTACTGTGCTGTGGTTAAGATGTGGACATGCTTCCCTACTGGTAAAAGCCATCCTGATTATTAAGACACTGCATTCCTTAACAGTGCTGGCCAGTGGCAGCTCCAAAGTGGAGTTGTGGGGACTTAAGAGCTAACAGTGTGATTGTGGATGGTCAGCGGGCCACCATACTTGGGGAGTGATCAACATTTGCCTGACCCTCAGGAATTTCTCAGTATTGGTGGGGGTGTGCTGGTGGCATTTTCGGGTTGCATTGTGGTACAGACTTTGGACCTTGGCCTTGTGTTGACCGCATGGAGATATGTACCTTGTCATAGTCACACTTCAGCTGCTATGAGTCTTCAGAAGTCTAATGGTTAGAGAGTGGGGGAAGTCATCAGGGGTTATACATTCATCTGTTAAATCATGGCTTTGGTAGGAACATCACCTAACTAGTAGCTATACCATAAAACCCAATTGTTTTCCTACCTATTCAGGAGGCTGAGGCAGGAGGATTGCTTGATCCTGGGAGTTCAAGGATGCAGTGAGTTATGATCATGCCACTGTGCCTAGCCTGGGTGACAGGGACACCGTGTCCCAGAAAGAAGTGACTTCTGAGGAGTTAGTGTCTTGAATGATTTGCTATATCACCTGGCAGCACTAACCCCGCAGGGACTCTCATACCACGATTTCATTGCTAAATATCCTCAATACCATCCCTAGTCAGGGCCTGTGTATCCTAAGCTTTGAGTGTCATCCCACTATGTCTGAGGAAGCTGGGGTCTGTCTTACCTAATGTGCAGCCCTGTTTACGGGGAAGTTCATGCCCCTCCCCTCACCACGCTGCCTCTATGTGCTGAGCTGTATGGTTGATAGTGAGGATGACCAGGAACATCACATGCTGCCTGTGGATTTGTTTGGCTTGGTTCTTAAGCTGTGCATGATACTGAAGAGTTCCTTTGGGAAGTGCTTTAACCAGCTGGTTGTATGGACCCTGCCATCTTGTGACCAGGAGTCACGTGTGAAGAGGTGACTTCATATGTGGGCTCCCACCAGGCAGACTCTTGGAGAGGCGACTGGAAGGGTTCCTACAGCCCTGTTTTGTGGAGTTACCTTAACCTCACGCCACTTATACACAGAGCTGGGAGAACTTGCTCTGTTTGTTTATCCAGGATGATTTGGCAAAGTGTTGGACTAAACCAGTAGTTCCTCAACTGTCTTAAGACAGACTTCCTGTGCTTCACCCAAGCTAAACTTTGGCATTTACAGACGATTGTAGACAAGTGCTTTGTGCTGCCAAGCTGCCACGGTAGCCAGTCATGGCTTTGAGCTAAGGTGACATGAACACTTCAGTGAAAGTTCAAGAGACTGGCTACATGTGACCCAATGAAGCCAGTTAAAGAGTTGGGTAATTGCCCTTGCCCACTGATACAGACCCAGTCTTGATAAAAATGCCTGAACCTGATGACGAGCAGAGGACCAGTGCAGAAGAGGTTCCTTGGCTTCTAATTGACCTGACTCAGAGGTTAGGCAGAAAAACTTGCTGAGCTCCAGTTGTGGACACCTTGGTCATGGAATGATAGTCTAGCCAACAGCTCTGCCCAAGAATCTTAAGATTTTGGTAAATGAGTAATGACCCTGTCTGGTAACAGACGTTACTTCCATCAGGTATTCTAAATCCTCAGTGGGCGAGCCGGTGGTGCAGCAGATGGTAGCCTCTGAGTAGAGCCCTGTGCCGTGACCATCTGGCCGGCCCCAGGAGGGCCTGCTGCCATCGCCACTACAGGCACAGAATGGATTTGGGGTATGAATTCATTGGAAAACCCACTTTGAAGGTATAAATGTGATTTCTGATGAAATTGGACTGGAATAACTTTCATGACCTCCATGGTTCATATCTTAAACTTTTGCACTTAAAGTGCCATGAGGATTTGCATGTTGGGAGGCGAGCCTGGCCACCTCTTGGTCTGGGTGCTCCTGGATGTGCTGCTTTGCTTCAGCGAATGCAACAAACATGATGAGAAAAAGGACTTCCTGCTGATGTTTTAAGGTCAGTACAAAGGCCTCCTGAAGATCCTGGAAAAATGGGGAAACCAGTCTTCACTGCTAAGGAGGATTAAGAAAAGATGAAAGATGAAAATCAACCAGTTCAGTCGGGAGCAGTGGCTCATGCCTGTAATCTAGCACTCTGGGAGGCCGAGGTGGGTGGATTGTCTGAACTCATGAGTTTAAGAGACCAGCCTGAGCAAGAGCGAGACCCCATCTCTTTGTTTAAAAAAAAAAATAGCCAGATGTTGTGGTGTCTGTTGTCCCAGCTACTCAGGAGGCTGAGGCAAGAGGATGACTTGAGCCCAAGATTTGGAGGTTGCTGTGAGTTATGGCACCATGGTATTCAACCCAGGGTGATGGAGACTGTCTCAATCAACCCATTCAATTAATGGCAAATGAGATGACTGCTTTAAACAGATCTGTGCCAGATGTTAAAAAGGGCATAAAATAAAGGTGTATCCAGATAATCTTCCCACAGGTCATTGCTGTCCACAATGAGGCTTGGAGAGCACACTTCTACAAACTGTCCCTGGTGTCACTAATCACTTTCTAAGATGCATGGTGGTAGAAATCATTCTAGATGCAAGGAAAGACTTTTGAAAAGACCAGCAGTTATGTAAAAAAACCAGTATAGGTGATAATCGGTTTCTTATATTGCCAAAGAAACGAGAACAGTTCTTTCCAAAATTAGTGGCCAGTCACAATGCTCAAATGCTGCCACCCAAAAGGCCACCAAGTGACCCAGTGAAATGGACCCTGCAGCATGTGGACAGCCGGGGCCTGGGGAAAGCCCCAGAAGAGGGACAGCCAGGCAACTGGCATTGGAGACTACAGTGGAAAGTGGTCCCAGCAGTGGGCTTCTTAGAAATATCACCCTTCTTTGAAATATTCTAACACCAAATTTACCAAAAAGACAGGGCTACTTTAGCATACATCTGTCACATTCTTAAGTAGCAAAAAAGGAAAAGTGCTTCAGCCTGTAAAGTTTGTCAGCCATTAAAACTTAGGCTGCTGATCAGTTTAATAAAAATAAACTTAGATGCCTAGTTTTTCACTAGCTGTGAACCAGCTCTGCTGTCCACGGACATCAAACTGCAGACTAAGACCATGTACACTGTTCATAAGATTGAACGAATCTTTCAAGAATCGTGGTGAATAGACAATGAACCAACAAGGCTTTCTGAAGAGATGCATCTTTATGGTTTGCTTTACACATCAGTAAATTCTGAACATGGCGTCATGATTTTCAAGACTTTCCTGATTAGAACTAGTAGCCAGTATATTCAATATTGATAATAAACATAAAAAACTGGTACCAGATTCAGAGTCACGGAAACATTTCTACAATGAACTGTACTGAACAGGGTTTAAGGGAAACTAAAAGAACTATGAAGTGCAATTTGTCACAGTATCAAATTTCCACATACACATTGGGGGGAAATACCTGATTCCAGTGACAGTCATTTTATCTTATAATCAATGGATGCTTTCATTTTCCTTGGGGTGCTGAAATAGAGCTGGAGAAAAGGCTCTTTGAACATAGTTATTTTGTTTGTTTTTACAATTCTCAAAGTTTAGCTTATGGGCTGTGAGAATCGTAACTTTTGTCTTCTAAATGGAGATCTGACATAAGTCTGGGACCAACAGAACAAGATACCTCAGTGGCTCTTGGGTCAACTGGCTTAGTTTCTCAATTTCCTACCAGATTATCAATTTCTTGATTCAACTGATTGTGCTTAATATCCAAGATTCATATTATACCGCAGATCTGTTTTCACAGTAAGTCTTAAGATCTTTATGATAGGACTTAACGAAAGGCCTACAGGTGTGATTTATGTGGGTGTTTGGAGATAACTGGTTTTCTGGAAGACATTTTTCACTCCAATGTGCTTCATTGTCAAGTTCATTTTTAGATTAGATTCTTGAATTGTAATGAGCTTTCCTAAAACTTGAAAATGTTAAATCCACTCTTCATGATCTTTCCTCGTAACCAGGCACTAAATGGACTTGCCTACATTTCCCTAACTCATCCGGTAGCTGGCTTGTCCCTACAGTTCTGCGGGAACACTTACGTTATCCTGAATTATCTCCTGTTTAATAAGCTCACAAGTGGAATGGAAGCTTTCTCAAGTGTTCACTGTCACTTGCTATTGTGTCCTTTACCCCCACAATTTGTAGGAATTGGGTATTTTAGAATGTTTCAAAGGTTCCTGTACCTCTCCCAGGACGAAGATGTGGGATCCATAGATGACAAATTCCCAGTTGAACTTGGAAGCAGGACTGTAATGATGCCATGGGGGCCCCAAACCTAAGCAGTGTTAATGTTTTGAACACCACATCAAGCCTCTTGCTGGAGGAGCAGGGTTACCTCCACTAAGCAGTGCACTTGGGGGTGAAGTCCCCATTGCACGCTGCTTCTGTTCAAACTTTTCTAGGCTTCACGTTTCCAACTATCTTAAGTTCAAGGTGGACGTTAACACCCTAGCTCCATGATATGTGGTCCCTTTTGTTGGGGTCCTTTGTGTTATCCTGGTTTCGTTCTTGTGTCTAGGCTAGTTACATGCACCTAGCACACACCTTCCCCCACCTCTTGTCTTAGATGAGCTGCTGTGCCCTAGGCTCAATCCATTTTAGCTGTGAGTAGTGATGGTTCTGATTCTCACATCACAATTTTAAAGCCTACCTACATTTTTATTGCTCATGAATATGTAGAACCATGGTGATGCTCCCAAACAGGTCAGGGTCATGACTAACCCTGCAAAATACTTGTGAATGTGGATGAGGAATGATGGTACACAATAGTCAAGTGCTCTATGCCCTTGTTCTGAATGCTTACCTCTGTCTGTTCATTTATACCTTAGGTTTTTCATAAGATGACCCTGCATTTACCAAGGCCTGGAGGTTGTCAACTTCCCATTTTTTCAACCTGGGAAACTTTAGGTTCTGAAGCCCTTGTGTAGGCAAAGAGACTGTCCTATGACTTGCTACAACTTGCATTGAGAACAAACATTTCCCCGAGTCCTTCACAATACAGTTAAGGGTTAGGGATAACTTAATATCAAGAAGCCCGACCTCCAGAACCAAAGCTACTCAGGTAGATGTCCTGCTGAGCACCGGATGTCTATTTCTGTGTGTCCTGCCTCCTGCTCAGCGGGAGGCCAGGTGTCTCGGACTTTGTGTTACAGGAAGTGATTCTCCCTCTGTTTACCTGGCTCTTGCATGTACTGACTCAGGTGTGAGCCATGGGTAACACAGGGCTTCTGTGAATGGAAGTGCTTGGTGTGGCAAGATGAATTAAATGTCATGAGCTTAGTCATGTACTTGTTTGCGTCTGACTAAATGACCAAATAGACAAGAGGGTGGAGTGAGTCTGTTGTGAGTCTGTCCTAACAATTTGCACTGTTGTGCCTTCCTTCACCCGCCTCTTCCTGGCCTGTGGCCTTACTGCACCAGAGACCTCTGTGCTGCTTTAATAACCAGTTAAGGATGGCTGCTGGCCACACATGAGTGATGCACGTACTTCCCCTTCATAGGAAAACCTAGATTCACTTAACAGAAGACTTGTGTGACTAGTGAGGCAATCGGCAGCTGTCATCTGATAAACCAGAACTAAAAGGGAAGTCTTACCGGCGTGTCACCATGGTCAGTTCCCACCTCAGCTGGCTTGTCTAGGGCTCTGACATCTCAACTGCTCTTTTCTTGGTAGTCAGCAGCGTCTGTGGGTAGTGATGCTCTAAAATGCACCTGCCCAAGATCCCCTTATAAAAGGGGATTGGGACTTGAACCTCAGATCTGTCCTAATCCAGATGCTTGCTCTAAGTGGTGAGGGGTGGTTGTGGAGATGCCTTTTGGCTCCAGGCACACCTTGCTGTCAGTGGCAGCTTCTCTGCTTCCTCCTGAGCAGGTGGCTAACACCTTGCACTCTGTCCTCTTGGATGACCAACCTGGTCTCCTCACTGACCCTGTCTGCCTCCAGCTTGCTCATTCAGCTCCCACTTCAGTCTCATTAACACTGGTCTTACACTACCAATCTGTTGGCAGCTTTATCAATACACTGTTGCCTTTATTTCCTTGCTAATGTTTTCCAAGTAACAATTTGTTCCTTTCTGTTAAATCTTAGCCCTTTATGAATCCAAGTATCTACTTTGTCCCAATACTGGAAATGTACAACTTGGCTGAATTAGGGGCTGCAGTCCATCACACCTCTGTGCTCACCACTGACTTCCACTGTATTCTTACAGCTGCTGAATATTGCGGGGGGCGGAGGGGAGACAGTAAAGACAGGGCTGGTGGGCAGTCCTAGTGAGCTTAGACTTTCCTAAAGTAGCTTTTGCTTCTTGTAACACAAGCTTCTCCTTGCTTTCAGATTACATAAACTAGTCAGTAAGGCACCAATTACCAGCTGTAACTTGGCATAGCATGAGACTGGAGTTTAATTTGCTCTGTCTTATGTGTATGCTCAGCGATTCTTTCATGTTAAGCTCAAGTGGCTGCCATGTGTTAAGAGGAGTCACTGTTTGGGCCAGTCCCTCTGTTTGATGAAGGCTGTACGGTGACCGTCCTCACCGTGGGGACTCCAGGAGAGCTCTTGGAGCAACGTCACTCAAAATGCAAGAAACTTTTGTCAAACCAACTTGACATTAGACTCAATGTGATGAAACATAACTTTGAACAACTGAACTTGTCCTAAGAAAAAGCTGTGTGTGTGTGTGTGGGGGGGGTAGAAGCCTATTCTAACCAGCTCTGCAGACAGCCATAAGCTCCATCTCTGATTAGAAATATTCCCCTGTGTCGATGCTTCTGTGGCAAAGCCTTCACTCTCTAAAGGAGGCAAGAGGAGGGCGGGCAGCCACACTTTCAGCTCAGGTGAATCCGATCCAGCAAAATCCATCATGGTTTCACAACTTAGTCAAACTATCCACAGTTGCTTAGCACCCCCTGTTGGTAGACATGTTTAAAGTTCTAACTCGTGCCCTACAGTGCTTCAAAATAGCAAGATCCCTGGTATCTGGTCCCTGAACAGAGGCCAGGGCTCCACAAACAGGGAGGCTCACCTCGTGAGTTCATCTCCCTGTGGGTTTTACTTTGTTCCATAATCTCTTCTAGGGTGAAGCTTTTAGGGTTGTCATTGACGTTCATCAACATGATCCTTCTATCCCCACCCACCTTTGGTGGACTGGCTTTGAAGAAGCTCCCCTCATAATGCCACCTTGTGATTGGATAGACTTTAGGCCATGGGCATAATCCTGGGATGAAAGAGAAATGGTTAGCTTTCTGGGCAATTAGTAGGCATTATCAAGTGAGTTATATGGCACCTGATCTAGACTAGTGCTCTCAGACCACCCGAGGGACCAGTTTGGTTCTGATCTGCCATGAACCGATACTTTGGTGGCATTTCACTTTCCTAGCTTATCGTTATCTTACAAATTCTGTTATGTCTGATAGAAACAAAACTACCCTTAAGCAAACAAAACAAACAGGAAATACAAAAACTGTACACATCTTTCGCTGACTGAAAGATGACGAATGCCATTACAGTTGGATGAGGTGAGTTACCTAGCTCCATGGCCAGGCCTGAAGTGGAGTTTCCAATCATCTTCTGACCTGCATGTGAAGCTAGTTCACCAAAGGAAGCCTCAGTTGCCTCACTAGAAATAGATACCAAGGTGGTAGGTAGGTAAGCAATAGATGTTAAGTTTCTGTGGCACACTTAAATTATGTTGCTCAAAAAAGTGTAAACTTTGCTTTGAACTTCTGAAAATGAACTTCAAATTTTCATGGCACACCTAAGATCCCCTCAAGGCACACTGCTTGAAAATCCCTGACCTGAGCCACACTGCCATAGTGCGGGGGTTTCTTCAGTTTGGAATATAACTGGATATGATACTGAACTGAAGGGTCTATCCGAAAGCACCTGAAACATCCCTAATTAGCGAGGTACAGAATCACTAGGTCTTTGGATAATAGTCCAAGGTGACAAAGCTGGCATTTTGAAGGTGGCTGGGTGCAGGTGGCCTCACTTATGCTTGAGGTTGAGTTTTTCAAAAAGGTTCCTTTGAGCTTGTCTGGCACCCATTTTGTGGGCACCATCTGTTAGAACACCCACCTTTCCTCTTTACTAAGTGGTTCTAAGAAAATCACAGGAACGGGCATTGCATGGTTTGCTGAGCCCGGGGCATGTGGATCTCGTGACCTCTGCCTGACGTGGTCCATGGCATACAAGTAGTGACCCCATTCATACTGGGAAGAAGGTACAGCTGGTGCTTGCACCTTGGTAACTTGAGGATGCCTTTGGTATCTTTACAACTTTGTCAGATTTCAGAAAGTGGCTCGTGCCTTCTAGGGCCACATGCTAGAAGCAAGCCCAGCAGGTGACAGGGTAGAGGTGTTTACAAGCAGGTTGACCAGATGGTTGACAGCACCCTCTACCTGGATAAAATAATCCTAGCCTATAAATTTGTGGTAAATGTGTCGTCTAGTTAAAAAAAGATGGGTTGGGTTGATCAGGAATCTGGAGTAGGTCTTAGTTTGTGGCATCTAGTAGACCTTGAATTTGGACACAAACCAAATAAAACTCCATGGGATGATGTGATAGTATGGTGGCCAAGAGGTAGCAAATCAGGGGTATGATATCAGAGTTGTATGGATGGTAAACAGCTCAATATTCAGAGGACCCCTGGAGACAACCACGCTTCAGGTTTTTAATCTGGAGCTACGGAGCAGAAGGATTCACTTTCCCACCAGCTGGGACACTGTCTAAAGATGGCCACTGTGGGGAGGTAAATTCCCAGGCCCTTGAGGCTCTTGGGTGCCTTAAAGATAAAGGTACTGGCTGTACCTTACTAGGTGCTAGTAAGCCCAAAGGTTACCTGAGGGATAAGGGCCTCAGGTGTTGGTAGAGCCCTAACAGGTTATGACAGAGGGTCCCCAGGAACCTGGAGTTTGAAAGGAAACCCCCCCCAGTCTTTTAATTCCAAATGCTGTGAAATGAAGCAGATCCACAGAACTGTGGAAATGCCATGAGCTGTCACGACTATCAAGTGAGACCAAGTGTAACCTACTCTTTTAGGTTGAGCTCCCAAGAAATAGACTGCGTGACTCCCGCGTGACTCCCGCTGGAGTGATTGAGGAAGCATTCCCAGGAGAAACCAGTAGAGGGCAGCGGGGAGGCAGGACCCGTTGGTGAGAAGTCAAGCAAGGTGGGTCTCAGGCAAAATCCTGTGTGGTGGCTTGGCACCTGTGGCTCAATTGGCTAAGGCGCCAGCCACGTACACCTAAGGTGGCAGGTTCGAATCCCCAGCCCGGGCCCGCCAAACAACAATGATGGCTGCAACCAAAAAATGGCCGGGCATTGTGGCGGGCACCTGTGGTCCCAGCTACTTGGGAGGTGGAGGCAGGAGACTCGCTT
>CAUYQV010186733.1:0-11142 GCA_963574575.1 Galagoides demidoff | reverse complement strand
GCCGGGCATTGTGGCGGGAACCTGTGGTCCCAGCTACTTGGGAGGCGGAGGCCGGAGACTCGCTTGAGCCCAGGAGTTGGAGGTTGCTATGAGCTGTGATGCCATGGCACTCTACCCAGGGGGATAGCTTGAGGCTCCGTCTCAAAAAAAAAAAAGAAATTACTTATTAAATTTACCAAATATGCTGATAGTGCTTTTAAGAGCCTTTAAAAAGAGAGTGAAATTTCACTGATGGGGGTAAAAGATCTTTTTTTTTTGCATGTAAACTAAACAAACATTGATATGACCCCAGAGAAATTGGTAAGAGAATCTTGGAACTGCTGTGGGTGGAATAAAACACTAACCAGCACAGACTGGAAAAAAATTCGCCCGTATAAAATGCGATTTTTCCAACCAAATGTTAACCTTTTGTTTGTGATGGGATTGTTTTGTCTTCTTTCAGATGTTTCAGATTTTTTCTTTTTTCTTCAAGCTTTAAGCATTTAAAATATTCTGTGCTGATTCTTCAGATGCCCTATCAGCCTCACTTTTGCACTTCTAACAATAAAAACGTAATTGAACTCGAAATCAACTTTAAGGTTAACTAGATTAAGAGGAGTCAAAATAATCTAAAAGAAATCAGAACTTTTACCAATTAGTCATTCAATGACTTCAAAATTAGAAAACTAAAATTTTGGTGAATCAATTCATCTTAAAAACCTAATGACTGGAAATCTTGGGGTCACCACCACAGAAAGTAGTCTGACTAATGTATTTCCTCCTGGTGTCCTTATGTGCTTGCTGAGCATGCTGTGTAGAGCCAGCAGGAGCAGTGACAAAAGTCTTAAGTGCTGAGTTCTGGCCATGTCCTCACCCCATCTCCTGCTCAGAGCAACTGGCCTCAAATTAACTTTAGTTTAAAAAAGCAGCAATTCACCCAAGCTACAGTTCAAATTCTATGAAAATAAGACCTCCAAGCAACCACGAAGATTTCTAAACTCTGTCAACTGCCCAATTACTGTGACTACAGCAAGGCATTTGGACAGCCAGGCGGGGGCATAGGCTGTCCTGATAATGAGCTGCTTCTCCTGCCCGGGGCACCTCCAGGGGCCACTGTTACCCATAGAGCTCCCTGCAGAGCTGTGTGGTCAGTTTCTTCAGGTGGGGAAGACTGCTGGACCCTGTCTTCACAAATTCAGAGTCCAGGGTGAGCTGAGTACTTAAATAATCTTGGATGGCTTTAAGATGCTCTTCTGGAAGCCTGAAAAAAAAAAAAGAAAACAGAAATAAAGACACACTTACCCTGTTCCTTTAGACCACCAACACCAGCATAACAGCAACAGTAACAAATCCTCATCCTCAGAGACCCCCACTGAGACACAGGCCTTCAGAAGAACGTCCGCACACCTGTACAAGGTTCCTGTGCTCTTCCTGACTGGGCAGGGCAACAGCTCAGAGCAAGATGAAGGGGTCCAGCAAGAGGGGCTCCTCTCTAGTGAGCACCTCTGGGTGCTTCTGGAAGGACGGGATTCTGGCAGCGGGTACTGGGAAATGGTTATCTTTACCAAAGAGACAAAAATTCTTGGGAAATGAATAGTGGTATTGTTTCCCCATCTTATCTACTCATAAAGATAGGATCCGAGGGCTAGAAGGATGCTCTGGTCAGGAGATGGCAAATGGCTTTAGTTCACATACGTAGCACAAGTTCACAGCCAAAGGCTACTGGAGTGGTGGGGAGAGAATCTGGAATCATCCATCCCAGGCTCTATGGGAGAGCCGTGTGCTGAGTGATGGGGCCGGGAATGTGGCCCTGCCTCATTTGGGCTAACCTCTTCAAATGACAAAGTGAGTGAGACTGAGCCAGGATCCGCTCTCTGGGCACATCTGGCAGGACCCAGGTGGAGCCCGGCCCCAGCAGGGGGCGTCACCTAACGGCTGGGCAGAGCTTTGCCTTCTATCTTCCAGCGGCTTTTGTTCTGGGTAACTTTTGAGTCTGTTCCCACAAGAACGAAAGTCATAACAAGGGCAAGTATTTCCTGAACCAAATCTGAGTACTTCCTGCCCACTTTCTCCTTTCATCCAGAAATCCATTTTATGGGGCAGATATTATTAGTATTATTAATTACTCCTGTTTTACAAATCAGGAAACTGAGGCTCAAGGTTATTAATCACCTCTGTAAAAAAATTATTACCAGCCTTAAAGATTTTCGTTCCACTCCTGACATATAATCAAGTTGAAACTAGAGGGACCCATGAAAGAATGAAAAGCTGTTGCCCTTGACGTTGGGCAGGGACGGATTTGTCTGGATTGAGAAGCAGCTCTTTGCAACCTGCTATCACAACACGGAAGGTTAATCTATATTCTTGGTCTTGACATAAAAATCCAGTGTCTGCCTGAGTCTTTTTATTAAAAAGGACAAATATCTCTTCTATAGTACTAAAATATGTATTTAGCAGATCTAATGACCATTGACTTGTAACTTTGAGACCATGCATCCTTGTTATTGGAAGCTCTTATTTGTTAAAATAGTTGCTATAGAAAAGTATTAACATAAAGATGCAAACTATGTTTATCAGAGAAAGTTCCCTTTACTCAGAAAACTCAGTTAACCTGTTAACTATGACTTAGTTGATGAGAGCTAACTGTACAGATTGTCTTATAATTTAAAATAATCTAAAGGTGGCCCTCCATGTAAAAAGTGACTTGACAAGCAAAAATAGACTAAAACGCAGTTAAAAGTTGCAGAGAGGGCTGGGCCCAGAGCCTCATGCCTATAATCCTAGCGCCTTTGGGAGGCCAAAGCTGGTGGATCACTTGAGGGCAGGAATTTGAGACCAGTCTAAACAAGAGTGACACTCCATCTCTACAAAAAAAAAAAGGAAAATCATTAGCTGGGGATGGTGGGTCATAGCTGGAGTCCCAGTTACTAGAGAGGCTGAGGCAGGAGGATCTCTCCAGCCTAGGCCTTTGAGGTTGCTGTGAGCTAGGCTGACATCACTCTAGCCTGGGGCAACAGAGTATGACCCTGTCTCAAACAAAAAACACAGACAATGAAGAATCTCACTTCCCCTTGACCCTGAGACTTGAGGGTGGCCCTGGGTTGCCTCTTTCTTCGGTTCTTGCTCTGGCCTCATTCATTCATTCCTTCCCATCTCCAAGCAGAAGTTTTAGGAAGGGTCCACTACCACGAGTTTGCTGAGAAGCAAAGCTAGAGAGAGCATATCTCCTCTCTCTGGTGTTCCTACCTTGGCCTGCCCCATTGAGGCCAAATGCCTATACTGAGAGTGGAGGGTCTGAGGAGGGGACATAGTCAGCAGTTGTGGAGAGTTGAGAGATGAGGTCGTTGGCATCCCTGCCTATTCCCCAAGGAGCTCACTGCATTTAGCATCTAAACTCAAGGGAGCTAAACAAGGGGTGCTCTGTGGAGCATTTTGATGAGCATTTGTTATTTAGATGTAGATTTTAGGATGATCCTGATCATTTATCATGAATACTCAGCTATTTGGTAAATAGCACAGGGAGTGTGCACGGAATACAACCAGGTGTGCTCAGAGAAGAGCCAAAGGACGTGTCAAGGTGGAAGTGGAAAAACACCAGGTATCTTAGCAACCTCCCCTCCTGGGCACCCTCGGGCATTTCCTTTGCCTTCTGCCAAGTTGGAGGGTGCAGGGCAGGGAAGGACCCTCAGGTGGGTCTTTCAAGGAGCAGATGCTGCTTCAGCTCTGCCACTCGGATTCTCTCTGTGGGGGGATCATTTCTCATAGAAAAACAAAGAAAGTTTTTTAATTATTAATGCACGGAATTCACCGTGTGCTAATTTACTAATCCATCCAACCCATACCCAGTGCTATCTATTCCGCTGGCACTGGGGACACAGCGCCCCTCCTGGAGCCTCCTTTCAGTGAACCTCATTCCCCTGGTCTCACTTGAAGACCACAGTGCAAAAGTCCCTAATTGGCACAACAGAAGCCCCTCCAGAGGTCTCCCCATCTGTCCTTGGGGTACTGGCCCGTAATTAGGGTCAGCACCCAACATCATGCAGCCAGGGACGTGATGGACTCACCACGGGACACGCAGCCCCAGTGGCCCCCGAGGACTCACCCACTGGTGTCCAGGTTCTGCAGTCGCTGAAGCAGAGTCTCCGCGAGGCTTGGCCGGCTGACCTCCGGTGCTCGGGGGTTATCCATCGAAGGAGACGCGTCCTTGGCCTCACAGGCCCCGGCAGACAGAGGGATGTTCCTTGGGGGCAGCTCAGGCGGAGACATGATGCTCTCTACTCAGGACAGCAGCAGGACACCATGAGTGAGGATGTGTGTGCATAACCCCATCCTGCACGCCTCCCCATGGTGCCCAGCTCGCAGATCCCCAGCTGTGCCCCCTAGCTCCTTGACTCCCTGACTACAGGGAGAGCCTCTGGCCACAGGAACCTGGTCTTATTGCCTCTCAGGGCCTAGCACAGCATCTGGGTTCAGACACCCCATCCAGGGGAGGGTCTGGGCAACCTGCAGGTCTGGTGGCCTTGGTAGACTGGCCACAGCCTTAGGCAGGTCAGCAGGACAGGCTCAGCTTTCAGAGGCCACAGCCAAGTGCCTCGTGAGGGCTGAATCTTGGTGGGCACAGCACAGGCCTAGTTCCCAGAATGAGGCCAGAGCCACAGGAGGGGGTGGAATGGGAGGGACAGGCAGCCTGGCCTCCCCATCCCACACTATCCCCTCTCTCCAGCCTCTGCCCTGCCCTCCCTCGGGGGTGGGGAAACTGCAGCCTTGGGGCACATGCAGCCTTCTGGATCCTTGTGTGGCCTTGTGGTTGAACCTCATTTTACAGAATAAATCTTTTTAATAAAGGGATTTGTTTTGTGAAGTTTTGATTTAGTCGAGGAGCTGCACTTGGGGATCTGGACGATCACATGTGGTCTAGAAGCCACCGATTCCCGCCCTTGAGAGGGGCCCTGCCCATCACCTTTAGAAGAATGTCCACCCTGCACCTACCACAGATGGGCAAGGGTCACTGAGCCCGTGAGTCCAGGACTCCCTGTGGGAGCTGCATCCCAAATTTGCTGCCCCTACCCTCACCCACCCCACCCTCCCCCCGGCCCAGCCACAGGGCTTCTTTTTAGAAGACAAACCCTCTACTTCCTCTCCTGTCTGGGGTTCTGATGACGGTAAGGAGTCTGTTTGGGCAGCACTCTGAGAAGCCCTGAGTCAAATCAGACACCTTGGCTGGTCACCGCGTGTCACGTTGCTCTGGGCTGCCTCTTTTGGGGAAGTGAAGCCTGCAGTCATGAGACTGAGGTTCTCTCTCCAGCCCTCACTCACAGAAAGTTGTCGGGGTCTTTCTGCAGCCATCCCTGGAGGGCACGACAGGCTGGGTGGGTGGTCTGGGGGCAGTGACACATGGAGGACAGGTCTACAGGCTGCTCAGCTTTCAAAGCCGAAGCTGCCCGCATGGCCCTGGGCCCCTGGGGACAGTTGGGCAGGTGAGACTTGGGCATGGTGCTGTGAGCGACCATGGACCCACACGGGAGATGTCATCCCTGATCCTGGAGAGCATCTCTAGCTCAGACGAGGGAGGGGAGAAGGGACAGGGCGTGCTTGGGAACCCTCTCAGCCTCCATGGAGCTGCCATCCTTAAGAAAAATTGAGCCTTACAACAATGAACAGGGCTTCAGAAAGGCAGGAGGAGGAGAGTGCCTCGGTGCTCACGGAAGAGGGAAAATGAGGACACCCAGCAAGGGACTGGCTGCAGCCCTCTAGGGACGTGCAGGAGCCAGGCTGGGATCTCAGGTCTCTGGTCCAATCTCTTCTGTAGGACCCAGTAGGGTCTCCAAACCCACTGGGATTTAGGCAAAGCCCTGGCCTGCTGAGGGGCTCAATTAGGGGTCTCATGGCTTTCTTTCAGAAAAGAAACCTCTGAAGGGAAAAGAGGGGTGCCCCCAGGTGAGCTCTTTCTCTGTATGACTTTATCTGACTGGTTCTCCTGCTCTCCTCCTACGCTGTAAAGGGCAGGCCCGAGCCTCACATACTTTATAGGGACTGTACATGGTTTTCAACACACTTTTAGGGGCTTTCCCCCTTTTAATGATAACAGAAAGAAACAGGGGTACAGGGGTCTCCTTCATTCTCCTCACAGTGAAATTCAGCTGATAATAATGACGACCCTAATGAGAGTGCCTTTACTGAGCACTTACTAGGCTCCAGGCTCTACCTTCATTACCTCACTGGATCCTGTGACGCCTGAGAGGCTAAAGAACTTCCTCAAAGTCACACAGCTAATAAGCTGTAATGAGCTGGGGAGCGGGAATTCCAGCCTGTGACTGCCAGACCCCAGCGCCTGGGTTCCTACCTCGTGCTTAGCCACTCTGCCACTGTCTCCCTCTGACAACAAGATGAACCCTTGTGGTCCCGGTGGGCAGATCCCGTCCCTACCTGTGTCCTCCTCAGGGTCGTCACCTGCATCCTCCTCCTCCAGGGGCACAGGGTACTGCAAATGGGTCACCAGCCCCATGTTTTCCTTCTTGTAAAACTCAATGAGCTGGTCCAGCGTGGTGAAGAACTTCATGGGGACGCCTTCTGACGCCTTCAGACAGAACACCCAAACAAGCATATTTTAACTGACCACGACATCACTCACTCCCTGCAGCAGAGACCAGGGGCCGGGGCAGTGGCCACTATCCAAGAAAAAGCCTTGGGCTCTGACCCGGGTTGTGTGGCCCCCACACCCACACACTGTTCCCAGCGACTCCAAGCGCCCTTCTACAGAAGGCACAAATTGGATAGTTTTAAAGATCGTTTCCCTTCCAGTTTTTTTGAAAAACATTTATTTTAAAAAGCATTTTGTTATACAAATAGTATGTTTTTATTATGGCAAAACTAGAAAATACAGATTTTTTTTTTAAGTAAAAAATCACCTGTAATCCCACAACCCTGAGAGGCCTATTTTCAGTTGTTTAAAATGTTTTTCTAGACTTTGTAGTTATTTTTATTTTTCTCTCCCCACAAAGATCTTTTATTTTTACACAGGAAAAAAATCTATTCTAGCAATGGCTTTGCTTTTGCCTCAGCCTCCCAAGTAGCTGGGATCACGGGCACCCACCACAATGCCTAGCTGTTTTTTTTTTTTTTTGCAATCTCATTGTTGTTCTATCTGGCCCAGCCGGGTTGGAACCCTCCAGCCTCGGTGTATGTGGCTGGCGCCCAGTTGCTTTGCTTTTATTTTTATTTTTTTATTTGTTATAATTGTTTTATCAAAACTGAGAGAATGATTTAGGCAATACAGAAATCTTACCCCCTCGTTTATATCTCTGTTCCAGGGGAACTTGGGGGTAATTCTGCTCCGTTATTCAACTGCCCTGAGGTCCAGTCCCTGGCTCCAGCAGAAAATTCCAAGTGTCCCGTGCCCCCTCCCTCTCTGCCTCACTGAGGCCCCGCCCTCAGGGGCAGCTGGAGGGTGCAAGGGATCAGGCTGTTGGTGGGTAAAGGAATGAATAGCAGAGAGATGCACTCTCTTGGGAGTTGGAGGTCAGGGGTCAACTGTTCCCCTAGGCTGACAGCTGCCTTCTTTCCTCAGGGAAGGGACCCATTGCAGGTGGGAAAGGAGCCAACAGAAAAATAGGGAGAAGGGTGGAGAGCCCACCCAGTGGTGTGCAGGGGTGTGGCTGAGCGTGGCTGCGCCCCCTCCTGACCCACCTGCTTCCAGCCTGGATACTGTGACTGGGATTTGCACAGGAGACTGCAGGATGGCCTAGCCTGAAGGTCTTCAGGATTATGGGTAAGTAGGAGAGCAGAGGAGGTGGGATAAGCCAGACTGGGAAAGACTCAGATCTTTCCTAAGCCCTTGTTCTCGGGTGCTTGACTCCAAGTTAGTAGTGAGGACACACGCACCTCTCTCATCTACCTGTCTGCCTAGGATCCTGGCTCTCCCTCTCTGTCTTTCCACGTGTACTTGTATGTGGGCATACGCACTGCACACATGTAGCAATCTGGGCACGGGGAATGTGTGTGTTTGTGTGTGTGCCTTAAGCTATTTAGCAAATTTATAGAGAGTTTAACAAAAGGGGTTTTAAAATCTTTTCAATAAATTCCCTTGTTCTCACAAAGCCCCATGTTAAAAGATCTCTTTCAAGCATCATTGAACAAGAAACATCTGAGCAGCGCAGCCAAACCTCCTTAGTAACTAGAATAGACTTGAAACCAAAAGTGAGCAGAATAACAAAAATAATTTGACACCATGCAAGAGCTCTTAACTGAACTTCATTTGGTTAAAGCAGTCATGAAAAGTGTCATCCTGTCAGGGAATTTACAGCTAATGGTTGACAAGCCATTAGGCATATGGAAAAGGGATATGAAAATATCATCAAAAGTCAGAGTGGAATAACTCGTGGGAGAATCTGGAAAAGCATTCTCAGTGGAGGAAATCTAAGGAACACATGTGAGATTTGGGGATTTAAAACGCACTGATGCTAAGAAGTGTTATCTTACGTATCACTAAAAAGCTGAGGCACAGGCTACACCACACCATTGGCTGTAGACACATTTGATTCCAGAGATGTTAAATCCAGAAAAAATGAACATCTTAGAACTGATGAAATTCGCCGTGTACCAGGCAGAGGAGCAGGGCGATCTAAGATGAATCCCTGTGCGTCCGCTAAGGCAGGAGCTGAAAGCTAAAGGCAGGTGCTGAGCGCTGTCTGTGGGGCAAATGATCATTCCCAGAGGCCAGGGAACAGGATCTAACGAGCCAAGGCTGCTGGCGGCCCAGGCTCTCTGGAAGGTTGAGTCCAAACCTCAAGGACGGTGGACAGGTGGGCCTGTGCTGGGGAATGTGCCCTTCCCCAAGGCCCCCACCACAGGGAGACCCCGGGAAGAGCACCAGACCTGCTCTGGGAAGCAGGGCTGCAGGTGCAGCTCCCACCTGAAGGAAAGATCCCTTTGCACACACGTGCCACGTGGAAGCAGCCTATCCCCACAGCTCATACACAGACAGAGGACACAGGGAAGGCCAGAGTACCAGCCTGGCAGAGTTCGGAGGACCTGGTCCCTGAAGGCATGCTTATAAGTCTTCACCGTTGGCACTAGGACCTGATGAACTTATGTTCAATGCACATTCAAGGGCAGGGACAGGAAGAAAAAGGGTCAGTGCCAAGACAGGGTTCACAGAAGCCGCTGAGCCAACCCCAGCCTGGGGCAGGGGGAGGAGTGTGGTGTAGACGCCAGTGGGAGTCTTTGTGGGTACAGCAGAGGGGTCAGCCCACCTCACTCACTGCTTCTTGTTCCACAGCTGGACCTGGAGAGGGCTGTGCCTCAGGGCAGGAAGGCCCAGGGGGCAGGGCAATGTGGCCAGCAACAGGGATGGATCTGCTTACAGCTATACTGGAGTGTGACCTAACTAACCCCACCAGGTCAAAGCCAGGAGTCAGGAGCAGGGCGTCCAGGTGGCAGTGTCCTGACCACAGGCCAACAAGCGCAGTGGAGTCCTACACGGATGGGCCTGCCTGCCTGTGTGCCCCAGAACAGGGCACCAAGTCTGCTTACTCTGTTGTGCCCTCAGGTTGTATGGTAGGTCCTGGCAGTCAGATGGGCAGTTAGTGGTTTGGTGGGTTTGGGATCAGGACAACAGCCAAGAGATGGAGCCGGGGGGAGAGAGGAGCAGTGAGGACCCTCTGTGAGTCTGGGGTTGGGGGTGCAGAGAAACAGTGGAGAGGGAGGAGCAGGGGGACTTCCCTACCCCACACCTAGCACATCCACCAAAGGTCATGCTTTTTCAACAATTTTTAAAGGGCAAAATGTGAACCAGAAGTTACCATGTGCATTAGCCATGGTGGAAGCAGATGTCATGTTAAACTGGGGAATTGGGAAATTTACTGTGTAGGGATACCAATAACAAGTGGTACAACCCCCCCACCCCCGTCCCCCGAGCTGGCTGCAGCGGGGAATGGTTATCACCCTAGGAAGATCCTAGGTGAGGGGCTGCTGTTGGACTCTCCCAGAGAGGGAGCCAGGGCAGTAGACCCTCCCACCGCACCCCATGGCCTCCTTCCACACTCCTGGCACCTGGCTGTGGTTCCTTTTGGGCAGGGGGCAGGTGAACTTGAAGGCAAATAAAAGATGCTCAGGAGGTGAGGACCCTGTGGGAAAGGCACCCAGGTAACCAGTGGGGAAGCAAGCACTGCTGTGTCTGCATGGGGACCCATGTGCCTGTGTGAAACGCCGGGCTCAGACCAGGGCACAGCACCAACCGTACTTCAGCCGAGAGGGCTGTCCTCAGTTCCTAGCAGTCCTGGCCACCATACTCTGTTCCCCATTCTGCAATGACTGCTTTCCTGTTAAAAGACTCATCAAGTCATTTTGAAATGGAGAAGGAAACCCTGAAGGCCCAAAGCCGTGTGCTGCTGGCGTGATCCCCAGCCGTTCTCCGTGCTGCTGGGGTGATGCCAATCGACCAATCGACGGTTGGATTTTTGCTCTGTGGCAACTCCCATGTTCCAGGAACACAAGCCTTTTCTTTTCAGCAGGTAATTGGTGCACATAACAGATGGCATGATTTTGAAAAAACAGAGAGCAACATTTCTTCCTTGAAATAGGTTTGTTAACTTAAGGAGTTCCAGGTTCATAGAAGCCCCCTTCCAGGTTCACTGGGTCAACAGAATGGACATGAACTCATGTTCATAACCAAAAGTCAGGCAGAAAAAGCATGGTAGAGGCTGAGTTCAGATTGTGAAACAAAATACCTATTTCTTCTCCGGCATCCCATTAAAATCTCTGGGTCTACAGAAGGCTCTCACACAAAGCCTCTGCAGACAGCTCCCCACCACGCCCAGTAGCTCACTCTGCCTTGTGTTCTGGTTCTGTGCCTGCCTTCCTCACAAGTGAGCACGTAAGTCCCTGCAAGAAAGGGACCCTTGGCTAGGGTGACCAGACGTCCCGCTTTTCAACAATTTGTCCCAAGTACCACGGCGATTTTAAAAAGTCCCAATTTTTGGAAAGAAAGCACGAACAGGCGAGAGAACAAGAAGGGAATATACGGTTTTCGGCTGCCATGTGGCTATTTCACCAGAATATGCGTTTTATATTATTTTTGTTAATTTTATAATGTTAAACTTTAATAATAACAAATAATTGTTGAGAACTGCTTATCAAAGTTTGCATTGTTGTCAGGCCCTGCCC
>CAUYQV010186731.1:0-13333 GCA_963574575.1 Galagoides demidoff | reverse complement strand
TCAAGCTATCCCCCTGGGTAGAGTGCCATGGCATCACAGCTCATAGCAACCTCCAACTCCTGGGCTCAAGCGAGTCTCCTGCCTCAGCCTCCCAAGTAGCTGGGACCACAGGCGCCCGCCACAACGCCTGGCCATTTTTTGTTTGCAGCCATCATTGTTGTTTGGCGGGCCCAGGTTGGGGATTCAAACCCACCACCTTAGGTGTACGTGGCTGGCGCCTTAGCCGATTGAGCCACAGGCGCCGAGCCAGGAATTTCTATAAAGGGTGAAACAAACCTGTAACAAAGGTATTCAATGATGAATGAATTTAGATGCATCCTTTATGATAAGGAACAAAACCAAGAAATGTACAGATAGTTCTTTCACTTAAAACCGTTCTAGAGATACTATTCATTGAGGAAAGAAGAACTATTAAGTGGTAGTGGGACAACCACACAACCCTTCACCCACAAACAAAAATCAAAAGGAAATTGTAATCTACCTCCTACCACCATAAACAAACAATTCCAGGTAGACCAATTATTTAAATATTAAGGCATTTACACGCCTCATAATAGATAACAGGAAATATTTTAATGGTATACAAAAATTTCTTCAACAAGATAAACAATGCAAGGAAAACTGGATAAATTCTGCTAAAATTCAAAACATCTGTCATCAAAGAACCCCATTACAAAAAGAGAAAAAAGAAGCCTCCCACTGGGAGAAAATATTTCCATCAATCAGAATCAACAAAGGATTAATATCATTAAGAAAATAACAGACAACCCACTAGAGAAAAAGGGGGCAGAAGAAAAAAACTTCTACATGGGCAACCACCAAAGCTCACAAGTACAAGCCTAGCACTTTGGCAGGGCAAGACAGGAGGATCACTTGAGGCCAGGATTTTGAGACCAGCATGATCAGCACAATGAGAACTCATCTCTACAAACAATTTTTAAAAAATTATACAGGTGCAGTGGTGGGCACACCTATAATGTTGGCAAGAGTGTGGAGCAATGGAAACGCCCACACTGCTGGTGGAAATATAAACAGGCACAATATTCGGTAAACAAACCGGCACTACCTAATACAGTCGCACACAGATATAACCTATGTTTGCGACCCAGCAATTCCTCTAAGTCAATCTATTTGGCTCTGAGAAACCCTCACACAAGGGCACAAATGTTGAGAACAGTTTTCTGTTCTAACAAACTGGAAACAACTTAAATGCCCATCAGCAAGAAAGTAAACAAACCATGTAATATTCATACATTTTCCCACAGCAGTTAACAGCCAACATATGATGGCTGTCTTTCTTACAGCCCTCACTGTGTGCTAAGCAGTACTCTAAGCACTTTACATGTATCAATCCATTTAACTCACAGAACAGCCCTGAACAATAGGTGCTATAATTACCTCCAAGAAAATTAATAAACCAGACATAAACCTCAATTGTTAGGCTACATCTTAGCAACAAAATTTAATGAAAAAAGTAAATCACAAAATAATATATACAATAAACTATCACAACAAAGTCTGAAAACAAGGAAAACTAAATAATTAGGGCTATATGCATAAAGCTCTTCATTTGGATACAGAGGGCAAATGGAGATGTAATGAAGATGTGATCAAGAAGGTAAAGTTCTTTTCTGCATTAACTAAGGACACAACAATCAAAGAAAACAGACAACCTTCAGAATGGGAAAGGATATTTACATATTACAAATCTGACAAAGGCTTGATAACTAGGATCTATATAGAACTCAAACTAATCAACAAAAAAGAGCTAAAACTCCCATCTATCACTGGGCAAGAGACATGAACAGAACCTTCTCCAAGGAAGACAGATGAATGGTTAAGAAACATGAAAAAGTGCTCATCGTCCTTAATCATCAGAGAAATACAAATCAAAACCACCCTGAGATATCACTTAATCCCAGAAGATTAGCCCACAAAATTCCAAAGTTACAGATGATGGTGCTGCCGTGGAGAGAGTGAACACTTAACTGTTGGTGGGTGGATTCAAACTAATACAGCCTCTTTGGCAGGAAGTATGGAAAATCCTCCAAGAACTCAAATTAGATCTCCCATTTGACCCCAGAATCCCACAACTAGGCATCTACCCAGAAGAAAGAAAATCATTTTATCATAAGGACATAAGGACATACTAGACTGCAGCTCAATTTACAATCGCCAAGACATGGAAACAACCCAAATGCCCATCAACTCAGGAACGAATGAACAAACTTCTGTATATGTGTACCACGGAATACTATTCAGCCATAAAAAGATGGTGAGGTCAGATCTTGTGAGTTAACCTGGATGGAGGTGAAACACCTTCTTCTCAGTAAAGTATCACAAGAATAGAAAAGCAAATATCCAATGTACCCAATACTAATATGAAGCCAGTAGATGATCTAAAGCATGCCCAAAGGAAAAAACTCATTTCAGCTTAAGCTGGGAGGAGGTGGAATGAAGCAGATAGGAGAGGGGTGGAGGGTTTGGTGTACTCCCGCTGAATGGGCACACTGTAGGGGTATGTGGCATTACGTAGCTTTTGGGTACAGAATGTAACTATAAGAGGGATTCTATCTAACAAATCCAAATATTGAGATTTGGCTGTTTGTACATTAACCTGAAATTAAAAAAAAAAAAAAAAAAGAAGGTAAAGTTCTAAGCTTGAATGGTAAATTCCAAAGTATTGATTTTATTATGCTTTCCTACATACACACTGTAATATTCTTTAAAATATATTGTAATGAAAATCTTACCTTTAAAATGTTTTCCTTTATACTCATATCTCATTCAGTAACATTTCATAGTTTATTAGTAACAGCTAACACTGTGCATTCAACATGTGCCATACATTGTCCTATGTGCTTTATGTGTGTATCATTTAATCTTCACAAAATTCCTCTGAGGTAAGTGCTATTATCTTCACCTTGTGAGGAGGCTGAGGCACAGAGAGATTATTCTAACTTCCCCAAAGTTGCACAGCCAGGATTTCCTTATGAGGAAACTGAGGCATAGTGAGGTTTTTGTAACTTACTCCAAAGTCACAGAGCTACTAGTTTAAACATGGAAGTACAGCCAGGATTGAAACCCACGTCATTTTCATATGTTCTGTTTTGTTGTTGTTGTTTTTCTTTTTGAGACAGAGTCTTACTTGGTCACCCTTGGTAGAGTGCTATAGCATCATAGCTCACAACAACCTCAAACTCTTGGGCTAAAGCGATTCTCTTGCCTCAGCCTCCCACTTAGCTGGGACTACAGGCGCCTGCTACAATGCCCGGCTGTTGTTAGAGGAGGGGTCTCGCCCTGGCTCAGGCTGGTCTGGAAATCATGAGTTCAGGCAATCTACCTACATCAGCCTCTCAGAGTGCTGGGATTACAGGAGTGAGCACCGTGCCCGGCCTTCAGCCTATGTTCTTAACCACTTTCCTACACTGCCTCTACGTATTTAAGTATTTTTCATAGGGAGAAAAAAAAGAAGAGAAGTGAATGCAGGATTAGCCACATGAGGATACCTGGAACCTCCTGACAAGAGCAGTTTCAGCAGAAGAGTGAGGATGCAGGCGGTAAGCTGAGGAGAGAACGGGAGATGAAATGGAAGCAGTCTTAGGACTTTCAGGAGGAGCTGAAGAGAGGAACGGAATCAAGGAACGGTTGACTGTTTTTTTTTTTTGTTTTTTTTTTTTGCAGTTTTTGGCCAGGGCTAGGTTTGAACCCGCCACCTCCGGCATATGGGACCGGCATCTTACTCCTTTGAGCCACATGTGCCGCCCGGTTGACTGTTTTTTAGATAGACATGGAAATGACACAGCACAGAGGGAGGAAATGTTTGTTTAGCAAATTAAGAGGATAATCTCAAGAGCAAAGTCTCTGAGTAGATGACATGATTGGGATTCCAGAATATAAGGCAAGACTCTAACACATGTGATGAAATAGAAATTAACTGTGCTTTCACGGTTAGAACATGAGTGCATTTAAATGGTACAGAATGCCATGAAGTCTGACCACTTGACTGTGGTATTTAGACTTCTGCTATCCTACTGTCTGCTTTCAGTTTACGATCTTTTTTTCTTTGCTTTTACTTTTATTTCGTCTTTCCTGCCATATGTTATATTGATAAAGTTTTCTGATTCTTCCTCCTACCCCATCCCCCAATTACAGCTTTGGAATTTCTAAGATTATATTTCTACTGTTTCATTTAACATACATACTTTCTTACACTCTTTCTACCCATCTATAAAGCTACTCAATATATGTATCTCCATCCTCCTATGGAACAAGAAGAAAACTTAACCACTGACAACAACGTCTATCTTCCTTCCTCTTGACTGAAGGTTTAGCTATAATACTAAAAGTTTATTTTCTTATTATCCATAGTTAATTTTATTTATTTATTTTTTTGGCTAGGGCTGGGTTTGAACCCGACACCTCTGGCATATAGGGCCAGCGCCCTACCCTTCTGAGCCACAGGCGCCACCACCCCCCATAGCTAATTTTAGCAATACACTTTATCTGTTTCTTGTTCTTCATTGTCTCTTTAGTATCTAACCCCTTCTTCTGTCCGCATTTACTCTGAGTTTTATAGAAATAAATAATTTTTTTTACTGTATGTTGGTTAGTAAGTGAAATTCATCTTTATATACATAATAATGTTCTTATTTCTACCTTCACTCAAGAACGATCATTTAGGTGAATGCAAAATTCTAGGGTAGCATTCATTTTTTCTCTTACTCTTTCAAGGATATTACTCCAAGTCACTGCAATACGTTTTCTGTATATTAAAGCAGATAAAAGGTCCACTTCAAAAGAGTAACAACCCGACCTCTTTGTCAGCTTTAAGTTGCCTTGTTCCTTGTTCCGGTTTCTAAACCTGTGGTTTCCCTAAGGTGTCTGGGGTAGATTCTTTTTACCTATCCTGCTAAATACTTTTGATCTGAGGATTCATGTTTTTCTCAAATTCTAAGCAATTCTCACCCATTATCTTTCTACTATTTCTTCATTTTTCTCTGTTTTCTCTCTGAAATGCCTACTAACCACACGCTTTGTGCCGCCTACTAAAGTTTTTGAAACGCCTGTCTTCCTATGTGCTTTCAGAGGGAATTACAATCTGTAACTCTCCAATTAACTATGAGTACTTAATCTACTAAATTTTTACCTTAGTGACTAACCTTTCACTTTTAAGATTTCTAGTTGTCTCCTTTTCATATTTATTTTGGTTTTATTTCCGCTAGTTTGTTTTAAAACTTCTTGTTCTTTTTAATGAACATGAGTCCTTCATTTACCCTTTTGAAGGTATTTAACTCATTTTAAGCAATTCAGGCTGTTATTTTCATTTCATCTGGAATTATTTCCTATTTGTTGATTCTGTTGGCTTTCTTAGCAGGTAAGACTCTGTCTCTAAACAAACAAACAAACAAAAAAACAAACGCAAAACTCTTTTTGAAAGAAAAGCAAAAAAATTTTGCATGTAATTTTAAGTATATTTCTTGACAATAATTTTTCAGTGAAAATCCCTGAGAAAATGACTTAATACAGGACATTATGTTTCATAACCAAAGAATGTGAAGAAAATCTAAAAAGGGTTTATTTTAACTATTAACCAAATCCTAAGCAGGGCATGATGGCATACCAGCATCATTTTTGTTTAATTAATAACCACAACTTACAACATTTGACACTGAAAGGTTAAATGATTATTATGAATTTATTTTGGTCTAGCTACCCAGTAAGCAATTCCAAGGCAGCTTTATTTATAGAATTTACATATCAGCTGCTTAAAATTTTGCTTTGGGGAACAGCAGGGCCAAGGGTGAGTGATAAGCCTTCCACACTCCCCAAGTGCATGAACAACTAAAATCTGTCAAAAGCTCAGAAACAGCCTCCCTTTCCAGAATGATCAGTCATTTGACCAAATCACATAAATGAGTTGCTCTAAGGCAGGTATTTCTGGATATCCTTCTCACTACACGTTACTAAACATACAGTTTATAAGCACAAAATGGAATGCTAGTAAATGGCTCAAACACACGGGGAATACTTAATTTTGCACACCACCACCTTAATAAACTTATGCTGCACTAATGGAGTAGGATCTTTATGATTCCAACAAGTAACCCAACATTTTATCCATGAATATCTCTAGATATTTGTTTTAAACTCAAACCCTGGCTGTTTGCCACACATCTGCTGTCATTAGCAAAATTGAAACTAATTTTACTAAAATTTAAAACATCTGAATGCTACTTAAAAATTTAAGGATTTCTTAGCAAGTCTCTGCTTCTTAATGAGCTGTTCCTTACTTTATCATGTGATTTGAATTATTCAAAACTCAGTCTCAAACCTTAAATATACAAATTATCTTTCAATCAAGCAATTACTTGCTGTCTATCTGACGGCTAACAAAATCTAATTTGGCCTAAGCAAATCTTGAAAAATTGAATCCAGGCTTGGCGCCTGTGGCTCAAGCGGCTAAGGCGCCAGCCACATACATGTAAGGTGGCGGGTTCGAATCCAGCCCGGACCTGCCAAACAACAATAATGGCTGCAACCAAAAAATAGCCAGGCATTGTGGCGGGTGCCTGTGGTCCCAGCTACTTGGGAGGCGGAGGCAGGAGACTCGCTTGAGCCCAGGAGTTGGAGGTTGCTGTGAGCAGTGAAGCCATAGCACTCTACCCAGGGGGACAACTTGAGGCTCTGTCTCAAAAAAAAAAGAAAAGAAACTAACATTTTTATTTTAGTCAGCACAAAAAAGAAACTTAGTCATGGATTTCAATTTCAAAGATTCTGTATAATGGAACTAAGATTAAATATTTTTGTGATCACCTCAAAAGAGCATTATAATATATTTTACACTTAATTAGTTCATCACCTGTTTCTTTTTGCTTACACTCCTCATTCCTTCATCCTCTAATATCAAACTCCCCATTGACATTTACCCCAGTAGTTCCCCTTGGCTAACACTGCATAGTCAAGCCCAATGGGAGGAAGTGGCAAAGGGCAAAAGAATGAAAAACAGGGTTCATAAACATGAACACAGGTTTCTCAAGCCATCTATGAATTCTTCCTATGTGAAAGACACCCAGCTAAATGACATATAGCCTTGCTATTTTTTAATATATTTTTTGTAGAGATGGGGGTCTATCTACATTGCCCAGGCTGGTCTCAAATTCCAGGTCCCAAGTAATCCTCCTGCCTCAGCCTCCCAAACTGTTGGACTACCAGCACAAGCCACCCAGACCAGCCTTGAAATGTTTATTATTCTTAAAACATTCTCCAGACACCATATACTCCTTGGTTTTTCTCTAGCCACGCCTCAAGTCCCCTTTGCTCCTCTTCTTCCACCTGTCCCTTACTCATTTGGGGGATTTTACACTAGACAGTCTTATTTCTTCACTTTAAATACTCATTTGCACTGTCTCAAACACACCTGCAGCTTCAGTTGGCATTTGTGTATAGCTAAAAACTCCTGAAGTTTTAGCTCCAGGTTAGAACACTATGCATTCACTTATTTACAAGTATTAAGACCCCACCATGAGCAAATCACTGCTTTAGGCACTGAAGTTCTTGCTGTCATGGAGCTTGCAAACAAGTGCGGGATGAAGAAATAAAATATCAAAAGTACCAATCAGAAGTAAGTGCTACTTATGCACAGAATTAAAGATCAATGGGTGGCTACTTTGGATTGAATGATTTTAAAAGGCTTCTAAGCACAGATGACATTTAAACTAAGATGTGAATGACCAGAAGGGATCAGCCCTGTGAAGAAATGCACCTTGGAAATAGAAAGCAGCTATAGCAAAGGCCCAGTGACAGGAACAGTCTTGGTAGTTTCTTTTCTGTCTTTTTTTTTTTTTTTTAAGTTGGACAGAGTCATACTATGTCGCCCTCGGTAAAGTGTTGTGGCATCGCAGCTCACAACAACTTCAAACTCCTGGACTCCAAGTGATTCTCTTGCCTCAGCCTCCCGAATAAGCTAGGACTACAGGCACCCACCACAACACCCAGCTATTTTTTGTTGTTGTTCTTGCAAACCAAACTTGGTATTTTCTAACAACCATAGAGACTGCTTTGGCTGAAAATAAAGAGCAAGTAAGAGAGTAATAGAAGAAAATGGAGAGAACTACAGAAGCTAGACCAGCTAAGAACTCTGAGAGCCAGAATAATGAATTTTTATTTTATTCCAGCACTCTAGACTTTGTTCTAGGGGTAAATGGAAGCCAGATGAACAGTTTCAATTAAGAAAGTGACATGATCTGTTTTTAAAAGACCATACTGGGCTATGTAGAAAATGGATTACAGTAGGACAAGAGTGGACGTAAGAATGCCAAGGAGAAGAGGACTGCAGTAGCCCAGTCAAGAGACACTGTCTCACACTAGGACAGCCGTTATGTTAAGATGTATAATATTGGCTCGGTGCCTGTAGCTCAAGCAGCTAAGGCGCCAGTCACATACACCAGAGGTGGCGGGTTCAAATCCAGCCTGGGCCCACCAAACAACAATGACAGCTATTAACCAAAAAATTGTGGTGGGTGCCTATAGTCCCAGCTACTTGGGAGGCTGTGGCAAGAGAACTGCGTAAAAGCCCAGGAGTTGGAGGTTGCTGTGAGTTGTAATGGAGGCAAGAGAATCGTTCCATCATAATCGCACCATTCTCTTGTCTCATCTGAGGCAAGAGAATTGCTTAAGCCCAGGAGTTGGAGGTTGCTGACAGCTGTGACTACCCAGGGTGACAGCTTGAGGCTGTCTCAAAAAACAAACAAACAAACAAACAAAAAGATGTATAATATCAGGCCAGGCGCAGTGGCTCATGCCTGTAATCCTAGCACTCGGGGAGGCTGAGGCTGGTGGTCTGCCTGAGCTCACAGGTTCTGAAACCAGCCTGAGCTGGAGCAAGACCCTGCCTGTAAAAATAGCCAAGCGTTGTAGTGGGCGCCTAAAATCCCAATGCTTGAGCCTAAGAGTTTGAGGTTGCTGCAAGCTATGATGCCACAGCACTCTACCAAAGGTGACAAAGTAAAAAAAACAAAAATCACCGCAAGCTGTACAATATCTTACATCTTACACGACTAGTAAATTCACTGGAAACTCAAAACACCTATGTCACTGCATCATTTGTGAAGACATTTCACAGGCACCTACAATTCAGACGTCTAAAACCAAACCATCATCGTCTCATTCAAATATACTCTAGCTATCTATCTACATAGTTGGCCAACACAGTAACCACTCTCTGTCCTTAACCCTCTCCTTCAGCCTCCAGATTCAATCACTACATCCTAATTATTCAACTCTTTAATCTCTTAAATTCATCTACGCCTTTAAAAAAGCATTTCTATTACCCTTGTCTAGACCCTCATTTGTTATTACGGCTTTCAGTCTCCCTCCTTTGCAGTGTTTGTCATTTTCTAACTAGTTATCTTTATAAAATCCCAAATCTGATCAAATACTTCCCCTACTTCTAATAAACCCCTTCTTCCCCCTTCCTATAAAACAAAGACCAAACTCCAGAACAAGAAAGAGCCAGATTTGACTACTGCTTACCTTCTGAGTTTCACTGCTTGTGCTTTCAACACTACCAATCTCATCATTAGGTTTTCTACTCACTGGTCCGGGCAATTTCACCTTCTTTCTCCACCATTCACCACACCAATACTTATTTCCTTTCTAATATCTAATTAGATATCATTTCCTTATGGAAAACTTTCCTAACCACAAGACTTGGATAAATGCCCCTTCCATGAGCTCCTGTGGCACTGTCGATTTTCCCTCTCACTGTACAGTTATCCCTCAGTATTTGTGGGAAACTGGTTCTAGGACATTCCTGCAGATACCAAACTCGAGGGATGCTCAAGTCCCTTGTACCGTATTTGCACATGACATGTCTACATCCTCTCATATATCTTAAATCATCTCTAGATTCCTTATAATTGCTAACACAATGTAAATAGTACGTAACTAGTTCTTATACCATATTGCTTAGGAAATAATGACAAGAAAAAGTTTGTACTTATTCAATATAGACACAACCATCCACTTTTTCTCCCAAATATGTTTTGATCCTTGGTTGGCTGAATCCACAGATCTGGAGGGCTGACTTAAATGTACCAGACAGTATTTGTTTGCTTAATTTTTTGCATTAGTAAAGAAAAGAATATAACTCAAAGAGTCATTCTTATTTGTTGCCATATAAGAAGTGTTCAATAAATACTTCTTGAGTAAATTAATGAATAAAAACTTCTTTTAATACTTTCTTTCAATGTACCCTGAACAAAATCTTTTAAAACACATTGCTAATCTAGGGAGGTGATCAGGATCAACAAATGATCCACAGAGGGCACAAACAAAGTGAAACCAGGACCTCTACAAAAATATAACTTTTCTCTTAATGATTTCTGTTGAAGTTTGTATTCTTTGAGCTTATTTCTATCTCCACAGCTGCAAAGGGCAAGGAAGATCAGAGAATAAGATGAGGTTCTGCTCAAAATGGGGAGTCTAACAGGAGACATCAAAATAAAAAGTTACTGTAACTATGAACTAGAAATAGGTAATACACAGAAAGGAACAGCAAGGAGGCAGGCCTGTCTCCACTCTGATGTGAAATAGTGGGGAAGAGGCAGTACTGCCCTGAAAATCCTAAGGACAAGTCAACTCTCACAGATATAAACAATCTGAATTCACAATGTGAATATAAAACAAAGAACTTAACTTATAGTCCCAACCTGTGTCCTTAGCAGCTTACAGAAGCAAAAGCAAAGCCCCAGAAAGCAGAAAGGCATCTTCAATCCAGATAAACATTAAATAGTTTCAAGATACAAAAACGGCATGAAAAATGAACAATTCACAGTTATAAAACATAGATCTGGTATAATGAATAAGGTCAGAAAGGAAGGGGAAGAAAATTATAACGTGGTAAGAACCAAAACAAAACATCAAATAGGTATGTGTCACAAGCCTTAAGGGATAAAAGGGAACATTGTAAATATAAGGACTAAGAGAATGACCAAGCAATGTGAAAAACAATTTCTAGAAATGAAAAATACAACCACTGAAATTAAAACCTAACACACATAAACAACCAGCAAATTAGAGGTAACTAAAGAGAAATCAGTGAACTAGGTAGAGCTGAGGAAATAATCTAGAATGTAGGTAAGAAAGAGACTATCTGGAGGTTTGCAGACACGGAAAACAACAGAAGATACAACACATTTCTAATTGAAGTTCCAGAAGGAGGTAATACAGAAATGGAAAGAGATAATATCTGAAGAGATAGTGACAGGGAACTGTAGAATTCCAGAATTACAAGAAAATACCAATCCTCAGATCCAGGAAGCCCAACTAATTGTTCAAGCAGGACAAATACAAAGAAATACAGACCTAGTCACTTCATCGTAAATCGACATTCAAAATAAAGCTATTTTGAATGAAAAAGACATTCAAAATAAAGCTAATCAAAAGCATGCTGTCTGACTTCTCAATAGCAATAGTGGAAGCTAAAAGACACTGAAATAACATCTTTTTTTTTGCAGTTTTTTTGGCCAGGGCCGGGTTTGAACCCGCCAACTCTAGTATATGGGGTTGACGCCCTGTTCCCTGAGCCACAGGCGCCACCCTGGAATAACATGTTAAAGGTGTCTTTACCACAAAAAGATCCTCAATAGGAACTTCAATAGGATGCACATCAGACAGAAAGATCAGAGACCTAAGTGGTTAACAAGGATTGCTGATAAATCTAAACAGAAAAATATATATTTTACAGAAGGAAAAGAGCAGAAGAGACACAAAATACCTGCTAACAAGTAACATAGAAGTTGGAAGGAAGGTGATCAGAGTTAAAGCAGTCTAAGTTTTTTATATTTTAAAGAATAAAAGTAATAAATTATCTTTAGACTTTAAAGTACAGATACAGAGGATAAAACTTCCAAATGATAGAGAAAAGAGAGACAGAGAGAAAGAGAGAAAGAATGCAAATGGGGGAGAAGGGATGATAAATGAGAAAAAAAATTTAAAGCAAAAAAGAAATAAAATGGTAGAAATTTACCCCAAAAGATCAGTGATTATAGTAAATGTAAAGAGCCCAAATTTCTTTCTTTCTTTATTTTTTTTTTGAGACGGAGCCTCAAGCTATCCCCTTGGGTAGAGTGCCATGGCATCACAGCTCATAGCAACCTCTAACTCCTAGGCTCAAGGGAGTCTCCTGCCTCCGCCTCCCAAGTAGCTGGGACCATAGGCGCTGGCCACAACGCCTGGCCTTTTTTTTTTTTTTTGGTTGCAGCCATCATTGTTGTTTGGCGGGCCCGGGCTGGGGATTCAAACCCGCCACCTTAGGTGTACGTGGCTGGCGCCTTAGCCGACTGAGCCACAGGCGCCAAGCCAACAGCCCAAATTTCTAATTAAAACACAAAAAGTTAAAGGATGGGAAAAATTATACAACACTAATACTAACCAAAGAATAATAATAATAATAATAATAATAACAACAATAACCTGTTGGAGATGTCACTAGAGAAAGAGTTGCTATATAATGACAAAAGAGAGAATTCATCAGTGTCATATGTATCTGATGATAAAGCCTCAAAATATAAAAAGGAAAAATTTACAGAACTCTCAGACTGCCAAGACCAGGGGTCCTCAAACTTTTTAAACAGGGGGCCAGTTCACTGTCCTTCAGACCATTGGAAGGCTGGACTGCAGGCCCCGGGCCGCATGTGGCCAGCAGGACATAGTTTGAGGACGCTTTATCAAAACCATTAAATCGGGCAGGGCCTGTGGCTCAAGGAGTAGGGCCCATATACCAGAGGTGGTGGGTTCAAACCCAGAACTGGCCAAACTGCAAAAAAAAAAAAAAAGACCATCAAATCTACCATCAGAGGGTGATACTCCAACATCTCTCTTTGTAATAAATAAATTTAAAAAACAGGATACAAACCTGTACAGAAAAACCAAAAATCAGAATTTACACGTATTAAAAATGCATGTTGGCTCGGCGCCTGTGGCTCAAGTGGCTAAGGTGCCAGCCACATATACCTAAGGTGGCGGGTTCGAATCTAGCCTGGGCCCGCCAAAAAAAACAATGACGGCTGCAACCAAAAAATAGCCAGGCGTTGTGGTCAGCGCCTGTGGTCCCAGCTACTTGGGAGGCTGAGGCAAGAGACTCGCTTAAGCCCAGGAGTTGGAGGTTGCTGTGAGCTGTGACACCACAGCACTCTACCCAGGGGGATAGTTTGAGGCTCTGTCTCAAAAAAAAAAAAAAAAAGAAAAAAGAAAAGAAAAAACAAAACACCCTTATTGGCTTTCCTATTACACTTAGAGAACCTAAGGGCTCTCATCATTTTTAAAAGAA